>JAXIVD010000488.1:0-40547 GCA_036785275.1 Cancer borealis
CACAACTAAAGGAAAAGATGAAAATTATATATAAGGAGACAGGACCACATGAGTATATCTCAGGCCTTGTATACCACAACTAGGTAAACTTAGTACACATACACACACTATAAGATTCATTAACCATTCTCTGAAATTCCCCTTCACTTTCTGCAAGTATCAGTGTCATCTACAAACAAACACCACCACTGCCCAACCATCTACATTTATTTTGAGTCTTGCATCTACATTTCCCACTTGAGCTTTAATTTCCCTCATACAACCATCCATGAAAATATTAAACCATGACACATTCCTCTCACTCACTCCTATAGTAAAACTCACTAACTACCACCCCATCCATCCTCACACATGTACTTGCCTCTCTATAGAAAAATTATAATAACTGCACTCCTGCACCATTCATTATAAGAACGTTCCAGAGCTTCCCTATCAACCTTATCATATGCTTTATATAGGTTCATGAAGGCTGTATACAAATGTTCACAATCATTTAAATTCCAAATACTTATTCAGTCCATAAAATTCAATTATAATAATCTTCATTATCGATGGCATCCCATGATTTCACAAGAAATATTCACTGAAAACTGAAATTACATAAGTAATCAATTATTCAAAGTTATTTGTTCATACATTTCTCCATATCTGAATCAATTAATCCATTTTCCCTAGTCAATTTAGAAATAATTATGCAATATAGGGATGAAGAATAAAACAGCCCCATAATTAAGAATGTGTAATCATTGATAAAAAATATAATAAAATAAAAATTAAAAAAAAAATAAATAAATAAATATAAAAAAAAACTGTCACTGTGGCAGAGGCATTTGGCAAAGTGATGTATGTGATTTATGTTGCAGTGAAACCATTACTTGTAACTACCACTTTTGATTTACCAGCAGTCCATACATTTAACATATCTTCAAGAATGTCCTTTACCATTTTACTATCTTCATCGTCAATAAACACATTACTTTCTTTAATTTTTTTCACTAACTTGCAAGAATCATTTAAAGAATTAAACAACTTATTCACATCAAGAATTTCTTCATCAAGTGAGGTACTTTCTCTACGCCGTTTGACAGCTTTGATTTCCTCCTGATTCTGATAATGATCCCTCACCATTTGTTTGCTCTCAGTTTTCATGTGGTCCACAATCAAAGTAGCATTACTCTGTCTTTGTGTTACATCCTTTTGTTGCATTCTTAAGCCCTGATAGTGAAGGAGTAACAGAAGAGGTTGCTGGGTGGTGTGTGGAGTTTGCTGAAGATAAAGGGTAACTTGTTCTCTCACCTCCTTTCCACACCTCTCAAGGCACATGGATAGCACCTGTAAAAATAATTTGGTACATATATCTTTAAAAATATAGTCATTTCCCTGAAGTAAATATCAATACAAGCAAACCACCTCAAATGCCACACATGGAAACCTCAATATATATGAAATTGGTTATTACAAAGCTACATGCAACAGCCTAACATTATCAAATTAAGACCACTAACAATTCTTAATATCTAATGTTTACCTCTTCATGGGATGTGTGTTTTCCTACTGCAACAAAGGCATCAATGGCATACTGATGAATGAGGGGGTTCTCATCCTTCATCATGTTTGACAGCACATCTAAGAGAAAAAAAATCATTATTATATCGAGGGAGGTTATCAAAAACAGCACTTTCAATTTTTATTCTTATAATTTTTCCCGGGTTCACATGAAAAGGTATGTTCATATGAAAATTATGCCATTAAGACATCAATAGATACAAGTGTTATACTAGCCACAGGCACCTTCAGTAAGTCTCCTATACAGTTGTTCCTTTTAACTTTCAAACGTTAAATTCTCACTAAACTTTGTTTCGTCTCTTCATGGATTAACCAAGATTCCATAAGTCTTTACTTTGAAAACACCCAAGGTTACTCATGGTGTTGGTATTTCTCACCAGTCGACTCATTAGGTTAAGCAGTTATATTCTATGCTACCATTTCCTTCCATTTGCTCAACTCACTCACTTTCAGAACCACCTTTGTCTTGCCAACTCGCCTAGTCTTCACCAATCTCATATCCATCCTCGATTTTCCGTCCACTAGGTAGTGGTCAAACATACCTTCCCCTTCCCCTCTAAAAAAAACCTCTCATATCCAGCAACCATCAAATTCCGTTCCTTTACACAACCACAAAGTCCATCATCGCTCTATCCACAACCCTTCCATTGTCTTGTTTCACCCATATAAACTTGTGAATATTTTTCCTCTTGAACAAAGTATTATCAACCACCAATTATCACTCTACTCAGTCCTATCAACCTTTCTCAATTTCAATTTTTTCCAGTTACTTTTCATAAAATGGAAAAATGGAGTTCCAAGGACGTATTCAGAGGGGCAGCAAAAATTTATGGATATGTGGCATTCACAGATTACCTAATCCCACAACAGTTAAGGGATCACTGTACTCAGGAGTATGAGACAAAAAGCCAGAGATGAGGTCAAATACTGTATATAATTATATTTGTAGTTGCAAGTATTAACAGAAGAGCACAGTGAAGTGGATGTACAATGCTATTGAGAAATAAATAAACAAATAATTAATCAAGAAACACACTTGGCATGGAGAGCATTAGTGTGTAATGAGAACAGGTAGATTGCACTGTTTTAGCCAAAGAAGCGAGAAAACACGAAAATTATTGGGTTTAGCAAGTTAAATATTTTAAAGGAGGCAGAGTGATAGTGTGTAGACCAAGGAGCACATAAGAGAAAGTACTAAGAAAATACCTGGAAAGTAACAGAATTGAAGCTTATGCCTCTTTGAGTCTGTCATTGGTGTGTAGTGAATCGTTGGATCAACATACTTACATAAATTCTTGTTATCATTTTGAAAGGCAATTTCCAATGACCAATTTAGATCAACTGATAGAGGATCATCAAACTACACAGTCATATGCAGCTTGTCTTGCAAGACCTTTGGTGGTCCGGGTTATATGCGAGGATCCTATCACAGTGGAGAGAAAATGGAGGAAGTGAAAAAGTTTCAGTATTTTGGAACAATGCTATGCAAACAAAGAGGGATGGAAGAAGAAATAAGAGAGGGTTGTGAAAGGCAGCTGTTTCACAGGGTCACTTGCAAGAATTATAAGGAATGTATAGAGATAAAGAGAGGGTTAAGGAACAGTATTCTTCTGCAAATACTGACGTATGGATCAGAAGCTTGGACATGGAATAGAACACAGCAGCCAAAAGTGTATTCCGTGGAAATGCGTATCTGAGAGGAGCATGGAGTATGACAAGATGGGAAGGTGAGAGCTAAGAAAGCGTCAATGGAAGGTGTGGTATGGGGCTTTATGCAAATGGATTTAAGTGTGGTGTGCTGTAGTGGAGTGGGTGGAAAAGAATACTTAGAGGTGATTTGGTCATATGGAGACAAAGACGAGTGAAGAAATTGTATGAAAGTGAAATTGAGAGGCCTGGAGGAGAGGAAGGTCAATTGTAAGATGGAAGGATATGGTGAAGGAGTGCATGCATGAAAGAGTTGCTGATAGGGGGAGTGAGATTGAACTAGTAAGGAGGGAGTGTTTGGATAGGAAGAGGTGGAGGCTCTTCTGCCGCAGCCATCCCCTTGAGGGATGTTTCAGGATGGAATGAAATATCAGAAACTATAGAATAGGTATAGATCTTATCCAATGTCTTCTTAGATATACTTACTGGTGTCTACCTTCCACTTAAAAATGCTGAATATGCCTTGCTTACTTAGCAATTTTACCTGATATGATACTGAGAATGAGATGCAGGTGATTAGACTGTGAGAGGCAGCAATGTCCAAAAGCAGTCATGAAGTCACAAATGCTGACCTTCATTGTCACTGATCCTCTTATACAGCATTCCTTCACAATGCCCACAACCTGAAAAATATTGAACTACATATTTAGAAAATTAAATTTAGAGCAAGTTCAAAAAACAATTTGAAAATAATTACTTAAATAAAAAGAATATTAATTGTTCATCAACCTAGGGAAGTTGAATCCATTATGATACAGCTAGGGTAAACTAGTTCAGCTATTGAGTCCTGAACAGAAATAACTGATTGTGTAGAGAGATTGGCCCTCACAGAGTGTGATACGGTAAGGATCAGTTAATTTTCCCACAAAAAAGTGTGAAGGAATGCATGTGGATGTACTGTACATAGATATGTAAATATGTAGTTGCCTTGTATCATGTACTTACCTTTAAGGGATATTAACAGATAATGAAAGAAAGGATAGATGACAAAATGTACAATTCTGATGCACATACCTTAAGTAACTGGGAACTTGACAGGTAATTAAGAATGAGTGATGAAATTTTCAAAAGATGACAAATAAGCTTTTCTACAATGGAGCATCTAATATAATCAAGAGGCAACCTGTAAGAAAGAAAAAAGTGTATCAATATGTATTTCCTGCTTGAATTAATTATATTTTTCTATATTGACCAAAACATTTGCAATTTTTGCAAAACATTATCGATGTTACAGATGTAAATACAATAACCACCCAATCAGACTTGTACCACCACTTTTCAAACATTCAACAGCACACCCATCTAATCCTGCAGTTTTTTCCAGTTTTCATCTCCTTTATCGCCCTCTGTACCTCCTCTTTCATAATCTGTGTTACTCAACACTCCTAATACCTTCACTCTATTTTTCTTTCCCATTGCAACAATCTCACCCTCTCTAACTTCCTCTACATTTAAAATTTTCAAAATATTATACCCTTCTTTCCTTAATTCCTTCCTTTTCAACCAACATTGTACCATCCTCTTTCTTCCCCCTTTCTTCTTTTCCAGATGTTCCCTTCCTTATCCTCTGCACCTCCTTCCAATACATCTTGTTCTCGTAGAAGTTTTCAGTCATCTATCTACCCCACCTTTCACCTGCACTCACTTTTTCAACACACGCAGCCCTTTCAGTTTGGTTTCTATTTTCCTTGTATCTCTTATATGACACCTCATTCTTTCTCTGCAGCTGCACTTCATGGGCATGCCTCTTTTCTGCTACAGCCACCCTTATAGCTTCACACTACCATTCACTCCCCTTTCTCACTTCACCTATCACACACCTTCTCTGTGCACCCAACCACGGCACTCTTAAACAGCTGCCTAATACTTACAATGAATATAGGGGTGTACTTTGCTTTTCTTATATAAAATGCTTCTAAGTGGCTATATAACAAAATAAGAATGATGTAACATATTAAAATTATAACACAATGCAATCATATTTTAACCTTGTCCACAGTAGAATAACAGATGCAATGAAACTCGATAAAACAGGATCTTCTGGTACATGGTTTCTTTGAAGTGCTTCTAATTCCTGCTCTGTCTCTTGTAAATTAAGCACCTGAAACGGATTGTTTTAGATGGTTGATGATCAAATCTTTTGATAAAGAAGTTTTAAGAAAGATAATGTGTAAATATAAATCTATCTATCTACATATATCTATATACCAGGTTGTTTTCTAAAGGGGAGTAGCCAAGACAAGGCAAATATACACACACCATGCACACATACGTATACACTCCTTTCACTTAGCCCTTAGGCTCACAAAGGAGAAAAAATTACACCCTGCCCAAATATAGTGCATCAGGTCGTATCCACAAAAGGCTTACCCTTACCACTTCATATTCAACTCAGGTCCTCTCCCTCCTGCACCTGATATGATTCAAGGGTCATACCAGATGGATGAGAACCTCTTCCAAGGTTTGTAAATAAACACAATATATATCTATCTCTCTATCTATATACCAGACTGACATCTCCCTGAAGAGGCATAGCTGAGACAAGGCACACATTACACTTAGCCCATAGAGGAGACAAAAAGGGCACCCGGCCCAACACAGCGTTTCAGGTCACCCCTGCAAATGAGGCAGAGGGCAGGGGACTCTTCCACATGGCCTGTAGGTTTACCCATGCCATTTCATGTAATGCATGCCCCTCTTCTCCCTGCACTTGATATAATCCACGGCTCAACAAGGCCATATCATTACTCATGCATTCACTGCACAATCATTCTTTCTTGCTCCACATACATTCCTTTTTCATTCAATGCTCTTTTTACACCATCAATTCATCTAATTTTAGGCCTTCCTCTTAACCTCCCACCTCTCACATCAGATCCCATTATCTTCTTCAACAACTAGTCCTCCATTCCCTCCTTATGTACAAACCACCTCCTAGACACACACTGCCCTACTCAACCTGCTAATTCTCTTGTAACATCAGTTCTTCACACCTACTCTCCTCATCTCCATTACATTTAATCTCTTCTTCACTACTACTATACTCCATGTTTCAGTCCCATATAGTGCAGTTGAAACAACCTTTTCTTTACATTCAATCCCATCGCTCTACAACTGAACACCGTCTTCATTCCTCCCAACACCTTTCTTATATCACTGATTCTAAAATTCATGTTTCACTATTTCTCCATCTGCAATAATCTTTGACCCCAAATATCTAAAACATTCCACCTCCTTGAGTAGTTCACCATTGGGCACCTATAATATTACCAGTGCATACATATCAACAATCATATATTTGTCTTTTTGGGTAAGAAAGTAATTTCATTACTCACAAAACACATCCATTGCAAAATTACCACAATGCCTCCATTAATCTAAACTTAATAAACATGCACCTTTTTTTCCTGTTTTGCCTTGCTCACTTTGATATTCTTAAGACCCATGTCACAAACACATTACCATTCCCATTTATTTAGTATATATGGGTTTTGAAATTTTGAGTCAGATCATATTGCTCTTACCAGACTGTTAACATCTTCTGCGGTTGCAGTTCTTGAAGTAATAATGTTCACATGTTGTATGAAATCTTCCATACAGCTCTGGATCTTAAGAAGTTGTAATTCATCTTCAGGCTTATCCTGCACTGATCTAAACCACATTTCACTACCCTTTTCTGTAAAAACGGATGAGGAAAAATTTAAATGAGTAGCCAATTATGTGAGGAGGAAAATACATAATATACAAGACAGAAATCAGAAGACCTGTTGGTCTATAACTGGGGCATCTGCTGAACTACATATTATTACTAGTACATTATGTGTAGGAGAACAGGATAGAACAGAACAAGGTCTCTCCCCACCCACCACTACCTCCGACAGGAAACGGTTAGAAGGAAATACTTTATACCTTTTAGAAAACAAGGACATGCAAATTTTATAGAAATTTTAGGAGAGTTCACAAAATTTAGAAAACGTAGATCAGATTACTAACCATTCTGCCTGACAGCATTAAGTCTGAATGTGATATCCTCTTTATGACTAGGAGAGAGCTTTCCCATAAGTCTTGATAAAAGAGAAACAATCACAAGGTGCTGGATGGAGGTAGGGGCTGTGTGGATCTGGCATAAGATCTCCATGAGAAGGGCACAATGCGTCCTACATAACTCACTTGTTCCATACCTAAAATAACAATAAACATTATCAAATTTTTCTCAGCATGCAGCCTACTTCCAATCAAATGGCGTGGCACACAAGAAAAAGTAGAATGATTCCATGATAATGGGGTCGCTGAGGCGGCAGCAGCCAAGCGTGTCCTATTATATAGAACCACC
The DNA here is from genome assembly GCA_036785275.1 of Cancer borealis. Lineage (NCBI taxonomy): Eukaryota > Metazoa > Arthropoda > Malacostraca > Decapoda > Cancridae > Cancer > Cancer borealis. The sequence continues at coordinate 7,607 of JAXIVD010000488.1, forward strand.
AATTGGTTACAACTTGCACTTCTCTCTCACACACACACACACTCACTCGCACTTGTTTTCTCTCTCTTTCTCTCTCTGTACAATCTTTTTGTCATTTCACTCTGACATTCTTTCTATGTGGCAAAACCATTTTAATGTGCTCCTTAAATAAGGTTAGCCCAGAAAACATAGATTTATATAGAGACATCCATAATCATTCCCTCATATCTTTGCCTCTAGACTTTTCGGGAAGAACAGACCAATCCACACTGTACCACACTGCCTGAGGCTCAATCTTGCAGCATAATCAGTGACTTCCGTATGAAGACCCATCAACAGAAACCCACATTCAAAAGGGAAATTAACTGGGTACATAGATAAATATACACATCATACATGACTATGAAACGCTATGTGCATTATTACATGTAATGCTATTAATATAATATAGAAAATTACCTTGCAATGAAGCACCAGACATCAGCAGCAAGAAATGAAGGCCATGTTTTTCCACTGAGTAACCAGTGCACAAGTTCTCTCTCCAGCAATTCAAATTGCTGAGTGTCAAGGGTAGCCACTGCAGCACAAAGACGCATTACAATGTGTTCATATAGCGTTACAGCACTCAAGGGCTTCCCTCTAAACATGATGCCATCCATCATACAAGGAAATGATAAACTTGCATGACCTGTGAATCAAGAATTATAATTATAAAATATCACCATAAAACTCTATGATATAAATATCAAGCCATAAAATAACAGTATGACTACTTAACTGACCTTTTTCTGTTGCCTGAAAAATTCTGGATATAATGGTGTTCATATGCTGTGTGATAGAACTCCTGAGAGGAAAAAGAACAGCTGTCAGAAGAAGAATATGACACCCCCAGTCATCCACAACGCTTGTTTCTTGCTGTACTGATTCTAGCACTTCCTGTTGACAATAAAAGCAATGCATATGAAACTGCTCTCTTGACATAAATACTAATCATAAGAATATCATTAGTACATCAGAAAATCTAGCTGGAAAAAACATGACCTTGTATTGAGTGAAATAATGGAAGGCAATTTCAATTTGAGAAACATTATGCCAATATCTTATCCAATGGGTGACATGTTAACACAACTAATCTTAATGGCTTATGTCTGTAATTTTCATTCTTCACTGTGAAGAAACTGGAGCAGTTGTACTCTAGCAGACTGTTGCACATCACAGATGAACAATTTACCTAAGGTAAGCTATTTTAAGTTTTCTTACTATCTATTGCAGTTTTTTATTTAGAAATAGAAGAAAGGCAGTCAGTTTTGTAGCACAGTCATTCCATCAGTTTAAATTTAATTTGAATCAAATATGAAATTAAATTAAATTCAAATTAAAACTATAATGCATTCACAATGTATAAATCTTATGATATCTAAATAAATTTTAGCATACTTTAATAAAATTTTCGTCATCCCTGAGATGTGACAGAAGTGGTTCAATGCCAATGGTGACTTGAGGCTCAAGATCTTTCTTTACATCTTCTGGGTAATCACTCAACACTACATTCTTGGGTGAAAACCTGTAATATCAAAATTAAATGGAATCACAATTCTAAGCATAATGTGTTTTAAAATTGGAGGCCAATTCAATAATTCATTAGGAACTATTGCTGATACTTTGCAGGCCAATCAAGATTAGAACAAAAAGCAATATTACACCACATAACTGAATTAAATAATAGAAGAATCATGAAAATCTGATAGCAGGAAAAAAATCAAACGAATTCACCCTTGTTTTGTGATACAGGGAGTGGTTGAATGGGTATAGCATGGTATGTACACTGAAGTGATTTGGACGTGATGAGAATGAATGATAATTATTTTCTTAAGAGACTGTATGTAGTGATGTTGAAGGGCAGAATGCAAGAGGGAGGCCACCAGTAAAGTGGAGGGACCGAGTCAATAAGTATTTGAGGGAGAGAGAGACGACAGTCGTGGCTTTGATCAACAGTGAGGGAATGCCAAAACAGGGAAAGATGGAGACTCATTTGCCTTGGCAACCTTTTGAAGGAAGTCTTCGGAGGGGGATGAGTTGTTAGAGGTATAGATAGATGATAGTTAGTTCCACTTTTACAAGGATAAGCTTTAGGAACTTATGGCAGAATGCTATGTTGCACAATTATGTGTCAATGGTTTATCAACTCATCTAATTCCTAGGTTCCTCCTCAGGATCTTGCATAATAACTAGCTTCATAATTTAGGATACAATCTTATATTTCTAAAAAATAAATAATAATAAATGGTTAAAAAAGTAAGGAGTGCTTTCTTATTATAAGAATATTGCAATTACTATCCAATAAACTACTCTACTTCATGGAAAAATACTAAAGATATCATTCAGCAATCACTCCCTCCTTTTATAATCAATAGTGTGTATTAATACTACACAAGTTACACTATATAATGTTTACCTGAACAACAGTAGAATCAGCAACATCAGAGTTGCATGACAACCCATCAAATAGCCATGAAATTTCTCACATAATACTATAACAACCTTAAGGCAAAAGCTGGTCATTTTGATGATTCGTTGAACTATTTTCTTGTCTTTTTCTTCCTGCAGTAAATGAAGGACATTAACAAATAACTATTAATGTGCTATTGTACTATTATATCATGCTCAGTAATGCTCAATTATACAAAATTTGTCAGATATCAAAGTCAACTTTCAATAAAAACACAGGGCAGCTTTTCGTACTGTATAAATTATTACAAGCATCTCACCAATGTATTATGTTTTAATGATAATGATGCTAATACTTGTAGTCCATCTTTAATCTCCTTCACCAATGCTGTCATGGGAGGAGAGAGATCCAGCCTGGTGATAAGTACACCATAGTACTGCTGAATGAGACTGGTGTAAGCACGCCACACACTAACACTTCCACGAACTTCTGACAGCTGGGAGAGGCAAGCAGCTGTTATACACAGCTTATCACAAACTGCAACAAAATTCATGTTAATATTTAACATATTATTTTTCTTTAAGTAAGTAATGCAAAAGATAAAAACGGAGTAATGCATTTAATACTGTATTATCAAATCAAATATGAATAGATGCTGATGTCAAGATAAAAATATATTCATGTTTGCAGTAATGAAATTAAATTAAATTTGAAAAAAATTAATAAATAAAAAATTTCATTGTTAATTTCTAAACGGTACTGTATTAATTTATATTTTACCTTCTGTAAGGATTTCTAAATCATCTTCTGCAAAGGTGTCAAACTTAAGTCTTGATAAAAGGCTTGCAAAATCCACTGCCACTTCCACAGTTAGCTGGAAGAGCCTTGACAGAGATTCTTGGACTTGCTCTAACTGATCATTGTAAATGGTTTCACTGAAAGGAAAGTGCATTTAATGCTCAATTAAGAATGGAGAGGTCATGGAAATTATTCAGACAAATTACTCAAAATGTAATTCGATCATTAATTTCAAAAGTTCATATACTGATTATGTTAGGCAACAAAAACAACAGGCTACAAAAGTCCTATATGCATGTCATAAACCTACCTCTGCTTGCAGTGAGTTAATGATGATGTAATAATATGTAAAAATACTTGGGGAACATAACCCAAATCTTCCACAGCAATCTTCTCAGCTTGAAGTAAAAACTGCAGAACCAGTTTGCAACATTCTGATACAGTACAACATTCCTAAGGAAAAAAATCATACATGCAGTAAAAGTGCCAACAATTCAGGTCACTAAGCATATAATTTTTTTTTATAATATATTTAGCTTATTTTAATTTTGTTATGTTTTATCGGTTGTACAAGTTTTATAGAAGCTTTCTAGATACCTTTCCACATATAATATTAACATTACTAATATACTTCCATACTGGTCTCTCTCTCTCTCTCTCTCTCTCTCTCTCTCTCTCTCTCTCTCTCTCTCTCTCTCTCTCTCTCTCTCTCTCTCTCTCTCTCTCTCGCTCTCTCTCTCTCTCTCTCTCTCTCTCTTTCTCTCTCTCTCTCTCTCTTCCATCTTCAATAGCGTATTTCCATGACTTCTACAATCTCCTATGGCATTTACATGTTATATGACCTATCCTTTTATTCCATACAAACATTAAAAAAACATAACAGCCCATAGGCATCTAAATCTCAATCAGAGCAAATATAAACTAACAGCACATATGTACTTTAGTGGTGTTTACTATCATTTGATTTCTGATACTGAGCATGTGTAGCGGAACAGAAAAAATTGCTAAGAATACCACCTGTTCAATGTTTCAGACTAGAGCTTGACTTGTAACCATATATTGGCCTAAATTCTTATTTTAAGCTAGAACACTGTCATATTTTAAGCCACTTCAACTCTTACATAAAAATTTTAAGTAATCATTCATGCTTATGCTGATATATTTTATATTTTGTACTTTCTGGCAAGAGAAGGCATGTATATTTTTCTTAATCAGGTTCATGAGATATTTCATGCAAACTATCCTTCACAAACAATATATCTTAATCAAATAATATACATATTTGCATGAAAGTTGTACAATTGATGTTTCTCACCTGCAGTTGATTTGCAATCTTACTAACAGTAGTTACATCCTTTTCTGAACAACTTTGCAAAAACGAATCATAGGAGGGCTTAAGAAAAGAAAATATTTTATGAAAAAAATTCAAAGCAATTCTGTCAACTTGAAGATGAGGTAAGATTGATCCCAATGTCATTCTTGCGGCCTCAACACCTTTCTCTGGAGATGGAGCTGACTTGAAAAAGGAGTGTTCTTAGTTAAGGTATGACAACAACAATGTTCATGAAAATAATATATAAATAAACCTGAAGATAATCTGATATCTTCCAAACAATCTCTATACATAATTTTTTTTTTTAGCATGTCACAGCCTTAAATCCTCCTCTTTCCTCTCTTATAATATAGTATTCTTCAATTATACAAGTATCCACCATCCAAATGGCTGAAATAATATAATTCACACAACTTGCTTTTCCCATATTGATGTTTCATTCCAAGAAAGCAACACAAAAAAGTTACAAATTGAAAAAACAAATCAAAGTGCCCCATCCTTTTCTTTTTTTTGTACAGTAGAAATAATAATAATTTATCTATTTTATCTATCTATCAATATACCAGGCTGTCATCCCCATACAAGAGGGTTGAGGATAGGCGAGACAAGGCGTACACATAGCTATACTTAATACTGGTAATAATAATAATAATAATAATAATAATAATAATAATAATAATAATAATAATAATGTCAATAAGAAATCATAAAGGATATGGTGAATGCATTCAGTGTGCTGGAAACTTTTTCATTTGTTTCTGAGTCTGTCCATTGGTTAACTTCAGTTAGCAGACTGAAGATATCATTCGAATCTGGTTGTGATGCTTGAGCCTCCATAACTCTGAAATTCAATGTTACTAATCATAAATGTTATAGAAAATTAAACACCTAACTTTAAAACTATGTAATACATGAAGCTTACTAAAATCTAATGGTATGGGAGCATAGCGAGGTGTAGAGGGAGGGTAAATGGAGGCACAGAGGCAGAGAGTGGCCAGCTTTTGAGGAGATAAGAAATGTCAGCTGCTGGGTGGAGAGAAGAACAGAGACAGAGGCTGCTGGAGCTGGTGAAGACTGCTGTGTTTGAGTTAAGATAAGATAATTTATTTGTCACATTGTTCTACATTGATGCATACACGTGAAATTCTTTATAGCAAACAGGCTCCAAAAATAATATAGATAAAAGTATTTGTCACATAAAAGCTTTAAAATAATTCCTATGAATAAAAATGATTGAAGAGCATAATACTGCTGGGGACAAATGACTTTTTATAACGATCCGTTTTTATCATGGGCAGTGCCAACCTTCTTCCTGACCTTAAAAACATAAAACAGTTATTTAGAGGGTGAGTTTGGTCCTGCATTATTTTTTCTACTTGTTTTAATGCAGCCTCTTGATGTAGAATATCTGTGAATATTACTCCTGCACCTAACTTTTTAGCTTTTTTAACTATTTTGTTTAGCTTATTTTTATCTGCTGGTTAGTTTTTTGTACCAGGTAGTGATAGAAAAAATTTAAATAGACTCTAAGATGGATTTATAAAACAAGCTGACTATTTTCTCATCTACATGAACGTTATTTAAAATTCTGATAAAATGAAGTCTTTGGTTGCATTTTTTAATGACTAGATTTGTGTTTGCATTGCCTTTGAGCCCAAACATATCCCAATCCCAAGATATTTATATTGTTTTACCCGCTCCACAGGTTTCCCATCGATACTGATAATATCTTGTACATTTATGAACTTTTTCCTAAAATCTATGATCATTTCTTTGATTTTCTTTACATTTAATACTAAATATTTTTCTGTACACCACTCAACAAATTTTTGTACCCGAGTTTCATAATTTCTACAGTCATCATTCAATATCTTTCCTGTAATTTCTGTGTCATCGGCATATTTGATTATGGTATAATTGTCAAAGACACTCCTACAATCATTTGTATACAGGCTGAAGTACTACTCTGTGCTGATGGGAGTGTGTCCTTGGCCTTTGGGGGTGAGAAAGTGCCCAAGTCACCAAGGGTGCGTGCCTGTGCCTGTCTGTTTGGGTTAAGACTATGTAATAATGTACATTTGCCTGCAGTGGTTCAGTAAAGTGTAGAAAATGTAATATGTGTTTCTTCCCACCTACACCTAGCCGCCAGTGTTTATAAAATCACTGGTTGTTATGTTAGGTTAGGTTTAGTTAGGTTTGGTTAGGTTTAGTTTGGTTAGGCTTAGTTATGTTTGGTTAGGTTTAGTTAGTTTTGGTTAGGTTTACTTAGCTGCAGCTCTGGGAAGGTTATGCTAACAAAGCAGTTTTTTTCTAATTGATTTTGATGGTTTTGAATTAATCTGACTTTTTTGTGGCAATTTCAACCTTCCATTTATTGAGGGAGAAGAAAAAAAAATGGCTGCATGGCATAACAAACAAACATCAGATTAATTCAAAACACATCAAAATCTATCAGAAAAAATACTTATGTCCGAAATACAGAGTGAGTCATGCAACGAATCTTTACCTATTAAGATATTATTTTACATCTTCACCATAACGCTTTAGACAATTCAGGGTTATATTTTTGCATTACCTGATGTATTTTGAGGTTTCTTAATTACATTTCCATCGCAAATTCTTAGTTAGTGAGATATTCAATGTTTTCTGTGAGACCTTCTCTTCGAAAAATAAAGTTTAGTTTGGTTTAAATAAGGTTCGGTATTTCTGGATAATAAGTCCGACTCTTCTACATGATATGTGAGTTTCGTGTTTGTACGTGACACGGACCTATTCTCCAGATTAACCCAAGGTTCTGTTATTTATCAATGTAGGTTTAGGTTTGGTTAGGTTAGGTTACATTAATATAGAAGCTATCAAATGTTCTCTATGACCAAAAGTAGGGAGTTGGACGAGGAGCAGAGGTAAGACACAGATGTAAACAAACGCCATTATGGTGAAGATGTAAAATTTTATCCCTATTAATTTTGTTCAATAACTGACCGGGGTATCTAGTGAAGCCCCTTGTTAGGTTTAACTTTGTTAGGTTAGGTTTTGTTCGGTTAGATTGGTCAGACTACAAAAAATGGGAGTAGTGCCATTGGAAAGATTAAACCAAGAAACACAATAGCATGGCGAGGCTCATACGCCTGTGACACTAGAAATTTACCCAAAAAGGCAGGTATGAATTTTAGTCTCAGGTTATCTGATGAACTTAGGTAAAATGGAGATAAGGTTAGCCTGTAGAAAAAAATGGAGATAAGGTTAGCCTACTAATTTTGAGGCTGTAAGCTAAAACAACCTAATCCTAACCCCAACCTAACCTAACCCTGCGGGACTGCAATCTGACATTTAAGTATTAACCTCGTTAGTAGACGCTAATATCATCTCCATATTATCCAACAACTGTCATCATAAATAATCAGGAAGGTTTATTTCCTCACATAAACTACGGTAAACTATTACCAATATCAAACTACATACATTAATCAGGGATGATAATATGGATAAGGTAAAGTGAAGGCTGAGGATCACTAGTTCATGTTTTCCACTGGATAGAATACAATGCATGTCTTGTTAACATTAAGAAAAGGCATAAATGTTACGCATATATATGTATGAAGCTTAGGTACTGGCGAAGTTCCACAATATTACAACATGACAGTGCTAGAACAGTCCAATGTAGTACCTGCAATATAGTACCTACACCGTAAGTCCTATACACAATGTCATCCAACACTCACCAGCAAATGTGTAGCCTACTTCTTTCTTCACAAACTAATCATGTTTTTTTCTTCCGAAACATTAATTCAAAAAGAAGTCACGTTCACGGCTCTTCAACGCTCCATTCGTCTTACAACACTGCACAAGATGCAGACTTTGCAGAAGAGACTAAAAACACCCGCGTTTTCCATGCAAAATTGCAAATTTCCCAGAATGCTCCGCGTATTGATCTTGATCTTGATCTTAATGTCACAGGTCAAGATCAAGGTGATAATTGCCGTGATGTACACGGAAGAATTGGCAGTTAGAATGAGAAGAATGAATGCAGGAGTGAAAGTGGGTACTGATAGATTATGCTTGTTGTTGTATGCCGATGATGTGGTTGTTATGAGTGAGTGTGCGGATGAGCTTCAGAGTCTGTTAGATGTTGTAGGTCAGTATGGCAGAGACTTTGGGGTTAGGTTTAGCAGTGAAAAAAGTAAAGTGATGATTGTGAATAGATTACAGGATGAGGAAACCAGTACATGGAGACTGGGAGAGAATGAGCTAGAGCAGACGTGTGAGTGCAAGTATCTCGGGGTGTGTATGAGTGCAGACGGTTGTGAAAAAAATGAAGCATGAAAAGATAAGTCAGCTGAATCAGTGGGTTGGTCGAATGGGGAGTGCAGCAAGGATGAGGGCCTGCAAGTATGATGTGTTGCGAGAAGTGTGGAAGAGTGTGGCTGTGCCGAGTGTTATGTATGGCATAAATGTGGTTGCATGGAATGAAAGTGAAATAGAGAAGTTAGATGTAGGACAGAATAGAATGGTGAGAATGGCACTGAATGCACCTAGGTATGCAGCCATAGAGGCACTGAGAGGTGACATGGGATGGAGCACGTTTAGGGAAAGACAGATGAAAGCGACTCTTAGATACAAAGTTAGACTTGAACGAATGGAAGATACAAGACTGGCACGGAAGGTGTATTTGTGGAATGAAAGGAACAGTAGATGGATGAAGAGATGCATGAGTATGGTAAACAGGAGTAACATGCAAATTATATGGACATATGGACCGAGTGAGGGAAGACAGGACGAGTATGAGTGGAGAATGTCGCATGAAAGCAGGGAGGAGAATGAGTTGGATGTGAGGAAGTGGAAAAAAGTGATAGACCAAGAGGTGAAACGTGTAGGATTCAGTAAATGGAGGAATGAGATGGAGAGAAAGAACACTTTAGCCGCATTTTTGTCGTCCACGCGCGGGATTGGATTTCGAAGAACGTCTTGGGGCCGTCTTGGGCCCAATCTGTGGCCACCACAAAAACACTTTTTCTTGACTTGGTGCCGAAATATTATTATCTGGCTTGCAAACTTTCCTAAAAACTTTATTAAAAGTAAAACATAGCTACTGTACTTTTATTTGAAATTATTTGGCGACATATTAATTTCCTTTTTGTTATGGTTGCCGAAATTAATGTTCGCGCCGAAAATAATCCAACAAAGTACATAACCAAAACTAAGCTGCATAATCTAAATACTAGTGTTAAATACTACCTCAAAATAACCTCAGAACTTCTATTTGTCACACACCTACCAATAAATCCCAGTATCTTTCTATTTATCTATGTCTAACTATAATGCACAGTTCCCTGGGACGCAAGTCACTGCTTACTCGAACTCCCAAAAGTCCCTCTCACTATATGACCTTCCTAAGGTAGTGTCATTAAAGGCGTTTACATGTAATGTCAAGACCTCTTGCCAAGATGCAATGACTAGGCAAATTCTGACCAAAATATCGCAAACACTTTCAATATACGAATATCTGCGTTTGCCAATGTTTTGCATCCTCTCGTGTAACGAATCACAGCTCACCAACTTCAGAACTTCATCTGTGTAGACACTGAGCGAGATAATATTTCGATTAAATAAGACGAAAGTAAGACGTTCAAGACCATAACAGTTGTAGAAATAAATAAGATTTATAATATATATGTTGTTTTTTATAGAAAAGCTAACCAAAAACAAGCATAAAGCTTGAAATATATTAGGGAAGTGTTGAAAATTGCGAACGTTGGGCCCTCTACGTGGGTGGGGCGAAGCGGATGTGTGTGTTTTCATGAGAAAGAATCTGGGTATATATTTCAAATAAATCAGAAGAAAGTAAGATGTTTGAGACCATTATAGTTGATCGTCTACATAAGATTTATATTATATATATTGTTTTTAATATAGAAGAACGCCAAAGACAAGCAAAAAGCTTGTAATATATTAGAGAAATGTAGAAAATAACAAGATGTGACATTCAAACATGTGTGGGTGTTGAGGTTTCAATGCATTTTGTGGTTGTAGCTTCGACTTACAATTGTTCCCTTTTTCCTAATAATAAGTAAAAAGCATATCATATTGTTTACAATTATTTTCATCAAATTAAAGTAAGAAATAAGATTTTTGTATATTGCACAAAAATATGTAAGTCAAAGAAAATTTAGACACTGAAGACAGATCCAGTTTCGAACACAAAAATTTCACTTGGAGCGAGCGCAGATACGAAGGCCGGGCCCCGCGTCATGTGAAGACATCCAGTGCTCACACAGACACACACACTCTCATACACACACACACACACACACACACACACACACTCTCTCATACACACACACTCTCTCATACACACACACTCTCATACACACACACTCATACACACACACACACACACACACTCACTCACTCACTCATACACCCACGCCCACACTCATACACACACTCATACACATACACACACACACACACACACACACACACACACACACACACACACACACATCTTGCTGCTACTGGTAAGGTGATCTGTATACGACGATATTTGGACATGTTGTGGGCTTAGGACGAGTGTGGAGGGTGCTGTAGTTTCAATACAGAATCAGCAGGATATACATTACGAATAAATAAGATGAAAATAAGATGTTTGAGATCATGACAGTTGTTGAAATACATAATATTTATGTACCGAGGGTCCGAGTTGGTTTACGAACAGAAAACGAATATAAAAATAATGGACAACTTTAATGATGAATAAATAAATAAAGTACTCGCTATATCCGTGGTGGTGCTCTTACAAATGCTTATCCACCCTTAGCGACACAAACATAAACATATACCTTAACACAGATATTCCTATTCTATCCTACCTAACTATACGTGAGGGAACTGAATGGCAGGGAGGCAAGCAGCGAGGAGGAGGTGGTGCCTGTGATAGAGGATTACTGGAAAAAAGGTAATATGGAATGGGGAAGAGGAAGAGGACATGGGAAACTTGGCTCTATACAGTGAAGTTAAGGAGATGGAGAGCATAGAGATAGAGGAGAAGGACATAGAAGCAGCAGTAAGAGCTATTAAGATAGGAAAAGCAGGTGGGACGGATGGAATCTTAGGAGAATTTATAAAATATGGAGGGGAGGCACTAAGGCAGGCAGTAGCTGGGCTGTTCAGGAAGATACTTGAGGAAGGGGAGGTGCCTCATGATTGGAACAGAAGTAGGGTTACACTAATACACAAGGGAGGGGCTAAGTCAAGGCAGGACATAGGTAATTACAGACCCATAGCAATAATGAACACCCTGGCTAAGACATTTGGATGGGTGATAAATGATAAGCTGAGGACATGGATAGAAGAGAGTAGGGTGCTCGGAGAGGAACAAAGTGGTTTTAGGAAGGGGAGAGGTGTTCTAGAAAATGTGCTAGTGATGAAGGATGTCATAGAGAAGAATAAAAAGTTAGGAAGAGAGCTGTACTTAGTATTCTTAGACTTAGAAAAGGCATATGACAGGGTAGATAGGAGCAAGTTATTGACATTACTGACACACAGAGGGGTAGACAAGAAGGTAGTGCAGGTGATTAGAAAGCTGTATGAGGATAACGAGGTGAGGTTTACGTTAGGTGATATTGGCACTGGATGGCTGAGAAACAATGTAGGAGTACGTCAGGGATGTGTGATCTCTCCAACATTATTTAATTTATACATAGAGGAGTTGATAGTGAGGATTAGGATGACAAGGAAGGGAGTCAGAGTTGGGGATAGGAGATTAGGTTGCCTAGCTTATGCTGATGACATAGTGTTAATGGCAGAGAGCAAGGTGGACATGGAAGAGCTGTTGCAGGTACCCAGGATATATGGGCGGGAGTGGAATGTAAGGTACAGTGATAGGAAATGTAAGGTGATCGAGTTTAACAGCCAGGAGGAGGGACAGTGGGTGTTAGGAAACAACATACTGGAGGTGGTGGATAGGTACACTTACCTAGGGTTAGAAGTGAGTAAAGAAGAAATAGGAGGAGAGAAACAGATGAAGATTAATGAGGGGAAGGCCAGGAAGATGACAGGAATGATAATTAATGCAGGTGGTAGATCAATTAACAAATATGAAGTAGGAAGGAGTCTATGGAAGGGGATGGCTGTGCCGTACTGTTTATATGGGTCTGAGATTACCTATTACCGGGAGGGAGACCTAGCAAAGCTGGAGAGGAGTCAGAACAAAATAGGTAGGTGGGGGTTGGGTGCTCCACGCAGTACAGCAATAGAAGCCATTAGAGGAGAGATGGGCTGGAGTACCTTCAGGGAGAGGATAGTTAAGTTAAAGGGAAATTAAACTTCGTAAAGAAGATGGAAGGACTTGATGAGGATAGGTGGGTAAAGCAGGTACTGAGGGAAAATAATGGCAGGTCATCATGGAAGAAAGAAACGAGTAGATGGAAAAGAAGGGAGAATCTGGAAGAGGACTGGTATAGGATGAAGCCCAGAGAGGTAAAGAAAAGGATAGAAGAGGGTGGATTAGCTAGATGGCAGGCAGGGATGGAAGTTAAGTCCACACTGAAATGGTATAGATGTAAGGAGAGGCCTGAGGCACTCAAATGGTATGTAGAAGATTGGGGCAGCAGGCTACTAGTAAAGGCTAGGACAGGCACACTTGAGGTGAATGCGAGGAACAGGGATGGATTAGATCAGGACTGTAACAGCTGCAGAGGAGTCAGGGAGACCATAGGACACTTCTTAGTAGAGTGTGGCAGGTACAATGAGGAAAGAGAAAAGCTGATAGGATCCATAATGGCAGTGTTAGGAAGAAAGGAGTGGTGTAGAAGACTGGAGGAGGAGGAGGACGGAGGAATCCTTACAGTGCTGGGCCTGTACAGGGGAGAGAAGGAGGGAGAGAGAGAGAGAAAATCATAAGAGCGGCTAAAGAGTTCCTGACACAGGCGTGGGGAAAACGGACATAATAGATACCAGGAGCAGAACAGTGAAGGAAAAGAGGACCTACGAAGCGATAAAAAGCGAAAGAAGTCACAAGAAGAAGAAGAAGAGTTCAGAGTGAAAGAGCTCACAGAGAGAACAGTAGAAAGTATAGTATTCTGAGAAAGTTTATGAGAGAGAATGCAGGTGAGAGAGTGCTTATTATGGGAGACATGAATGGCCACACAGGTATGCTAGGTGAACGGGTGAATGGGAATGGTGAGATGATGGTAGAGTTTGTGAGTGAGATGAACCTGGAAAAACCTGAATGAGATCCTAGCAGAGGAGCGTGTGACATGGAATGCAAGAAACCAGGAGTCTGCAATTGACTACATGTTGGTGAATGGAAGAATGCGAGAGTGTATCACGTATGTGGATAGATGAAGGCGGTATGATTGATATTGTGTCAGACCACAATATGCTTGTAGTGGAATGTATGCTGAGTGGAAGGAATAAGAAGAAAAGAAAAAACACTAAGAAAAAGTGGAGACTGAGGTGTGATGCTTCCAATTTAATTTCAAATAGGCCTACTGAATGTACCTTTTTTTTGTTATGTTTAGTCTGCCCTTAGATCTTGTATTCCCAAGGGGATACTGCATTATATAAATGTTTTTACTCACATCATTCATACTTTTATGCTATATGTTTATATTAAGGTTTATATTAGAATTGTTTTTCCAAACTTTCAAATCCTATGCAGTCAACCCCTCCCACCAGACAGTTTTCTATGGAAAGAAATTAATATCATAATCTAATCACTATTAATAGTCATTAACTTGTCAAAATGCTCTCCATAGTCTAATATAATTAACCTACTTAGTTATCTTCCCATAAAACTTTGTTAAGGATGACGTAATATTGCATCATGTGAGGCGATCATGCCCCCGGAGGCCCGGGACGTGCTAAAAGTCACGTAGACAAAAATGTTCCCTTATATAGTAATCCAGAGATCAGATTCAATAGATATCTAAATGTCACTTATTTAGCGTCAAAATTAATTTCCTATAAATTGATAACTATTTCACGTCTCAATAATCAATTAATAATAAGATCAAAGGAGGAATATCCTCGAAACCCCCCCCTTCCCCCTTCTCATCTCCCGCCTTTTTCCCAGAGAGCATCATTCGTGGCTCACCCTTGATTGTGTTCGCAGGTGAGTGACATCGCTCTCGAAATCCCTCAATATTTGTGAAATCCAATACCTCTCGCCATTATTATATAGTCCACAATCTTCCCCAGTAGTCTGACAATACATGTAAACTCCTATTGAGATCTATTATAAGTGGATAATATCAATTTCCTTCTCTTAAAGAAGGACAACGTGGTTTCAAAACCGCATGGCCTCCTGTGTCCCCTGTTCCCCTTCAAAATAATATTTCATAGTGTACAATATATATTTTTCCCGGTAATCTCTATGTTATTAATAATATTTCATAGTGTACAATATATATTTTTCCCGGTAATCTCTATGTTATTGTGACTGTGTATTAACTTCTGAGTTAAGGAAGTGAATTATCATTCGTGGCTCACCCTTGATTGTGTTCGCAGGACTCCACCATCACACCTATACAGTGAACACATTTCCCACTATGTATTTGTTAGTAATGTCAAACCACGGGGTGAATTATGCCCCATCTAAGATATTTTTCTTTGTTGTATAAGGGAACCACGTGGGTTTGTTTTAAGATGTAGTTGTATTAGGTTGGCCAAAGTAATTTTTTTGTTAGTTCTTCAGGGTAGGAAGGAAATTCAATGTTCGTGGAAGATGAATATGTCGGAAATGTTGAACCCAGAAAGTAATGTTTTCACCCTAGTTTAGGAAAAATTCTCTGAGAAAAAGGTTACTTAACCACTCTCAGGTACAGTTACTAAATTCACAACATTTACAGGGTGACATAATTAGGGAAGGGAGTTAAGGGTATAAAGTTTGTTTTAGTGTATGAAAAGAATTGATATCTCTGAATGAGATAAAGGAAGACCAACTCAGTGTGTACGTTTATGGTCGTTTTCTCTGTTGTAAACAGTTAAGCTTCTGATGCCTTAGTGTATGTTTAAGGTATATTCCATCCCAACTATACAGTAAATAAATAACTAGTAAATCTAAAGAAGTGATTTCGTATTATAATAACCTCTGTTGGTGTGGTAATGTTAATAGGGAGGGGCTCAACACTCTTGAAAAAGGATATGAAACAAATCCACGAATCCATGTGCCTTATTGAAACTCAGTCCACTCTACCAAATAACTAAATTGTTAAATCAGTTCCCCCTTTCTTTTCATTGGTCGCCTATATTTCCCTGGTAGTAATTATTTTCTCTCTCGAATATTTTAACTTCCCTTTAGGAAGAAATTAAATTCCCTGAGAATCCCCTAATTCTCACTAAACCTTTGGGGGTGGTGGCAGCTTTCTTTCCTTAATATCCAGGGAAATATCCAACATCAGGAACCATTAATTAGTATAATTAATCAAAGTAAATATATTTTTAATTGCCATGAGAGTTCCCCATTCGAAGTTAATTTAATGACAAGGCACCACACTGGTGGTCCTTCAGCAGTGAAGTGAAAGTAAAACAAATTAATTAAATAAAGAATAGAATAACAGAACAACAATTAACAAAATAAATAAATATAAAAATAACGCCCCCGTCCCCCCCCCCGGGCACCACACTGGTGGCTTAAGCGGTGGGATTCAAAGTGTTTTGAGCACTACCTAACAATTACCACAGCAAGTGAGGATGAAAAAGTTTCTTGTCATGCAATAATCAAGTAAGAGGAATGATAAATGAAGTAGTTGTACTCAGGGCCCTACGGGACACATGATTTGTTCTTTTGCTAAGGTATAGCTCTGGGTTAGGTTAAGTTAGTCTGGATTAAGTTAGTAAATAAGTTAGCCTGGATTAAGGTACCCTAACGATTATCCCGCTATAGTTTGGATAACTCGGGAAACGTTAGATGTAAAGGAAGATAATGATTTTGTGGAAGCAAGTTGATGTTATTTTTGTTTAATTAGGCACCTAATTGTGTCAGGTTTTGCCCACATTGCCGTAATCATTTAGTAAAGCTCGAGTTTATTTTTTTTTGGTGATGAAATTAAGTAAGGTTAGTGAGTTAAAGATTCAACAACTTAGAGGCACCCTAAACTTCCAACACAAACAAAACACACACACTGTTCTGGAGAGCATGGAGCAGTACGTCGCAGGCCTCGGAATGCCCCAGTCTATGGTCCACGACAACGGATTGGAGTCCGTGTCGCAGCAGTTCAAGATCTCTACAGGAGACATCGGATCCTCAGTCTTCACATGGCAGTCAAGACCAAAGCCACATGTGGACAAAGAGGAGTGGTTACTGACTCCTCTGGAAGTTTTGTGTGCCGGGAAAGACAATGATGAACCGATGCCTCCACGGCTGTGTGGTGGACCTGAGCGATGTATTGAGGAGTGTGGATACAGTGGCTGGGCAGAAACAACCCCAAAGAACTATGCCACAATGGGTGTTAGTTTTAAGGTGTAGAGGAACAGGTTTGGACAATTAGTGGTGCTAAGTTAGTCCCCTTGGAGGTATGTTGCTTGTGAATCGACCCAGGTGTGACAGGTCGTTAGACTATCCACCTTAATTCCCCCGGGCCTAGTTTGAGCCCTGAAGGAGTGGTGAACTTTTAAACTAGAAGATAAGTTCACAGGATTGTGTGTAGTTCACACAATGGACTAGTTCAGGAAGCTGTAGGCCACTTTAACGTGAGGGAATCACACCTGGTAGTAGTGTGATTAGGCCTCTAAGCTACAGTCTGCCGGTGTTAGGAGGTGGAGGAGACATCAGGACGTAGCCTAAGCTCTGTCAAATGCTTCCTGTATGACCACTTGCTGCGGAAACGAATGAAGGGTGATTGAATGCGAATGTTGTGAGAAAATGAAGATGAATGACTGAGAATTTATGTTATTGTTTGTTTTGGTGTGAAAGCCAAGGGTAGGGAAGGCTCAACTTAGCTACCGAGTGTCCGGGATCTTGTACAGTTGACGAGATCATCCATACTTCTCTCATGAGTATGTGGACTGGGGTGTGCCCTACAATAATCTGAACTACAGCCAAGTAGCAGCAGTAGCCAGGCAATTGGTTTCTCAGGAACCACATATTACGTTGCCAGTGTTTTAGCCAGGAAGGGCTGCAGAAGTAGTGGAGTGGTGGGGAAGGTCGAGTGAATGTTAGACTGATGGAAAACCAAGGTGGGTTGTAACCTTAGTGACCACTAAACCAGTTCCTAAATGGTAAACCTGTTAGGATGTAATTTTTTTTTATTATTAGTGAGTAAAAACATTTCACCCGGAGGGAAAAGTCGTGTGATGCTTCCAATTTAATTTCAAATAGGCCTACTGAATGTACCTTTTTTTTGTTATGTTTAGTCTGCCCTTAGATCTTGTATTCCCAAGGGGATACTGCATTATATAAATGTTTTTACTCACATCATTCATACTTTTATGCTATATGTTTATATTAAGGTTTATATTAGAATTGTTTTTCCAAACTTTCAAATCCTATGCAGTCAACCCCTCCCACCAGACAGTTTTCTATGGAAAGAAATTAATATCATAATCTAATCACTATTAATAGTCATTAACTTGTCAAAATGCTCTCCATAGTCTAATATAATTAACCTACTTAGTTATCTTCCCATAAAACTTTGTTAAGGATGACGTAATATTGCATCATGTGAGGCGATCATGCCCCCGGAGGCCCGGGACGTGCTAAAAGTCACGTAGACAAAAATGTTCCCTTATATAGTAATCCAGAGATCAGATTCAATAGATATCTAAATGTCACTTATTTAGCGTCAAAATTAATTTCCTATAAATTGATAACTTTCACGTCTCAATAATCAATTAATAATAAGATCAAAGGAGGAATATCCTCGAAACCCCCCCCTTCCCCCTTCTCATCTCCCGCCTTTTTCCCAGAGAGCATCATTCGTGGCTCACCCTTGATTGTGTTCGCAGGTGAGTGACATCGCTCTCGAAATCCCTCAATATTTGTGAAATCCAATACCTCTCGCCATTATTATATAGTCCACAATCTTCCCCAGTAGTCTGACAATACATGTAAACTCCTATTGAGATCTATTATAAGTGGATAATATCAATTTCCTTCTCTTAAAGAAGGACAACGTGGTTTCAAAACCGCATGGCCTCCTGTGTCCCCTGTTCCCCTTCAAAATAATATTTCATAGTGTACAATATATATTTTTCCCGGTAATCTCTATGTTATTGTGACTGTGTATTAACTTCTGAGTTAAGGAAGTGAATTATCATTCGTGGCTCACCCTTGATTGTGTTCGCAGGACTCCACCATCACACCTATACAGTGAACACATTTCCCACTATGTATTTGTTAGTAATGTCAAACCACGGGGTGAATTATGCCCCATCTAAGATATTTTTCTTTGTTGTATAAGGGAACCACGTGGGTTTGTTTTAAGATGTAGTTGTATTAGGTTGGCCAAAGTATTTTTTTTGTTAGTTCTTCAGGGTAGGAAGGAAATTCAATGTTCGTGGAAGATGAATATGTCGGAAATGTTGAACCCAGAAAGTAATGTTTTCACCCTAGTTTAGGAAAAATTCTCTGAGAAAAAGGTTACTTAACCACTCTCAGGTACAGTTACTAAATTCACAACATTTACAGGGTGACATAATTAGGGAAGGGAGTTAAGGGTATAAAGTTTGTTTTAGTGTATGAAAAGAATTGATATCTCTGAATGAGATAAAGGAAGACCAACTCAGTGTGTACGTTTATGGTCGTTTTCTCTGTTGTAAACAGTTAAGCTTCTGATGCCTTAGTGTATGTTTAAGGTATATTCCATCCCAACTATACAGTAAATAAATAACTAGTAAATCTAAAGAAGTGATTTCGTATTATAATAACCTCTGTTGGTGTGGTAATGTTAATAGGGAGGGGCTCAACACTCTTGAAAAAGGATATGAAACAAATCCACGAATCCATGTGCCTTATTGAAACTCAGTCCACTCTACCAAATAACTAAATTGTTAAATCAGTTCCCCCTTTCTTTTCATTGGTCGCCTATATTTCCCTGGTAGTAATTATTTTCTCTCTCGAATATTTTAACTTCCCTTTAAGAAGAAATTAAATTCCCTGAGAATCCCCTAATTCTCACTAAACCTTTGGGGGTGGTGGCAGCTTTCTTTCCTTAATATCCAGGGAAATATCCAACATCAGGAACCATTAATTAGTATAATTAATCAAAGTAAATATATTTTTAATTGCCATGAGAGTTCCCCATTCGAAGTTAATTTAATGACAAGGCACCACACTGGTGGTCCTTCAGCAGTGAAGTGAAAGTAAAACAAATTAATTAAATAAAGAATAGAATAACAGAACAACAATTAACAAAATAAATAAATATAAAAATAACGCCCCCGTCCCCCCCCCCCGGGCACCACAGAGGGATGTGGGATGGGAGAACTTCCAGGTGGATCTAAGTGAAAGAGACTGGGAGATTGAGAGTATGCATGATGTGGATGATATGAATAAAAAGATGTTAGAGAATGTAAGAGGTGCTGCCGAGAGACAAATAGGGACTGTGAGAATCAGTGGTAGAAGAAAAACGAGTAAGTCATGGTGGAATGAAGATATTAGCAATGCTAGAAGGGAACGAAAGAGACTGAATAAACACTGTAGGCGGTTGAGAAAAAAGAGGCGTGAAAGTGATGAAGCTGAGAATGAGTATCAGAATGCATGGGAAGCATATGTGAATCAACAGCGACTGACAAAGAAAAAGATAATGAGTGCCAAAGGTAAGAGTGAAAAGAGTGTGATCCAGACCCTGAGAGAGAAAGGACTGGAGGGTGGACGTGAATGGTATAGATTTCTGAGAGGTGAGAAAATGTCTGAAAGTGAGAGTGTGGAAAGTCTGAAAGTGAATGGTGAAGTTATCATAGAGAAAAAAATGGAGGCAGTTAAAAGGTTTTGGGAAGAAATAGGAGGGGTAGGAGAAGCCCTTGATGTGAGAGAAGGGTGTGTCTCTGGAAAGGAAATATGCGAATGAGCTGAATGAAAGGATTAGTAGGGAAGAAGTTGAGAAGGGTGTAAATAAGCAGAAGAATGGAAAGGCTGCAGGATTAGATGATATCCCTTATGAGCTGTATAAAAATGGAGGGGAAGTGGTGATTGACTGGATGACTGATTTGTTTAACAGAGTGTGGGAAGAGGAGCGAGTGCCGAGTGACTGGAATGAATGCAATGTGATACTTATTCATAAAGGAGGTCATAAGAGTAAGAGTGAGTTTAAGAACTACAGGCCAATAACGCTGGGGAATACAGTAGGGAAAGTGTTTAGTGCTGTGCTGAATGAAAGGTTGTGTAAGTGGGTTGAGAGGGTTAGGGTGTTAGGTGAAGAACAAAATGGGTTCCGTGTAGACAGAAGAGCGGAAGATAATATGTTTGTTGTGAATGAACTGATTGAAAGGAAAAAGAAAGAGAGTAGGAAACTGTATGTGTGCTTCCTAGATATAGAGAAAGCATATGATAGAGTCAACAGAAGTAGGTTATGTAATGTTTTAGAGAAGATTGGGTTAAGTGAGAAGATAGTAAACAAAGTTAGAAGTATGTATGTTGGTACGAGAGCTAAGTATAGATTAGATAACCTTGAGACAGACCGGGTGAAGAGCGAAAGAGGTGTTAGATAAGGATGTATCCTCTCACCAACCCTATTTACTGTATATACTGAAGAGCTAGCTGCCAGGATAAGAAGAATGAATGTGGGAGTGAAATTTGGAGAGGACAAGATATGCATGTTACTGTATGCGGATGATGAGGTTGTTATGAGTGAGTCGGCAGAAGAACTACAAAGTGTTTTAGATGTGATAGGAGGGTATGGAAGAGACTTTGGAATGAGCTTCAGTAGTGAGAAGAGTAAGATAATGGTAGTCAATAGGTCAGAGAATGAGTGTAATACCACCTGGATGTTAGATGAAAAGGAGTTGCAACAGACTAAAGAATACAAGTATTTAGGAGTGTGGATGAGTACAGATGGATGTGAGAGAGCAAAGAATGAAAAGATAAGTATGACGAATCAATGGGTAGGTCGCCTAGGGAGTGCAGCAAGAATGAGAGCATGCAAGTATGAGATGCTGAGGGAAGTGTGGAAGAGTGTTGCTGTCCCAAGTATCATGTATGCTATGGATGTAATGGCTTGGAATGAGAGTGAGATAGAAAAGTTAGAGGTGGGACAAAACAAGGTAGCTAGAATGGCTCTGAATGCAACAGTAGAAGCACTGAGAGGGGATATGGGGTGGAGCACTTTTAGGGAAAGGCAGATGAAAACAACACTGAGATATAAAGTGAGATTAGAGAGAATGAATGAAACAAGACTAGCAAGAAAGGTATACTTGTGGACTCTAGGAGATAGCAAATGGGGAAACAAATGTGAGAAAATGATAAACAAGAATAGTATGTTAGTTAGGAGAGTGCACAGATCTTTTGAGGATAGACAGAAAGTTATTGAATGGAGAATGACAGATATAAACAGAGAGGGGGCAGAGTGG
Organism: Cancer borealis; assembly: GCA_036785275.1. Lineage (NCBI taxonomy): Eukaryota > Metazoa > Arthropoda > Malacostraca > Decapoda > Cancridae > Cancer > Cancer borealis. Next base: position 29,674 of record JAXIVD010000488.1, read on the forward strand.
GATGAGAGAAAATGGAAAAGGGAGATAGATAGAGCAGTGAAAGCGGATGGACTTAGCGAGTGGAAAAATAGGATGGATAGAAAGGAAACTCTGCGGTGGTATAGGGAGAAAGAGGCCCCAAAGCATGAAGTTTGGTATGATGGTAGCCTAGGTGGTGACCTTCTGTTCAGAGTGAGAGCGCAGTGTGTTGAAGTGAATGATAGGCCCTATAGATGGTCAGAGGATAGGAGGAAAGAGTGTGAGATGTGTGACAGGGGTGTGGATGAGACTGTAGTGCATCTGATGTTAAAATGCAAGAGGTATGAGAGAGCATGTGCAGATATGATGAGAGTGTTTCTGAATGAATTAGGGCATGAAATCAATGTGGTGGGTGGAAGGACTGGGTGTGAGTGGATGGTGCTGCTGTTGGGACTGAATGGTGTGGCAAATGGACGATTGATAGAGCTGTGAAAGAATTCCTTGAAAAAGTGTGGAATGTTAGATTTAAGAAGTAATTCTGCTGAGTATTTCTTTTTTTCTGCTGTGTATTTTTTGTGTGTGTTTTCTTTCACAGGTGCTGCCGATTCAAAGGCTTGGTTTGGGGCAACTCAGACCTCCTGTGACATCAAAATCAAGATCAAGATCAGGTGAGGGAATAAGAAAAAAAATGGAGAGCACACACACAAAAAAAAGATGCATACTCTAATTACACGCCCTAGTTCCTTGATCTCGCATACCACATTTTCTCCAGAAACTCTTGCACCGCGTCAATCATCGGTTCAGGCGTTCACCCGTCTCCCCGGGTTCCGGACCAAAGTTCGTATAGAAAAAGTTCGTATGACAATAATTCGTAGGATAAAGTTCATTTGCCTAAAGTACGTCAGGATAAAGTGCGTAGGGTATAAAGTTCGTCATATAAAAGGTTCGTAATGGAAAATGATCGTAATGGAAAAAAAATCGTAAGGTTAAATGTTCGTCGTGCAAATGTTCGTTTGAAAAATGTTCGTACGCGTAAAGGTTCGTATGGAAAAAGTTCGTATGCAAATGTTCGTAACGCGTAAAAGTTCGTATGGAAAAAGTTCGTATGCAAATGTTCGTAAACAAAACGTTCGTACGCAAATGTTCGTCTGACAAAAATACGTAAGTAAAAGTTCGTACGCTAAAGTTCGTATGCAAATGTTCGTATGGTATAAAGTACGTATGTAAAATATTCGTTATGACAAAAGTTCGTATAGGAAAAGTTCGTACAGAAACAATTATATATAATTATTCATACGTAAATGTTCGTCAGGGATAAAATTCTTCTGGGTAAAGCAGTACGTACGGAAAAGCTCGTAAGCATGTTTGTATGGTAATAAGTCGCTATGGATAGTTGCTATACGAAGATTTTTTATACGAACCTTTGTCCGAAACCCATGAGAAATGGTTGGGTGTCGCTGAGAGCCGACCCTGCTGAGAGAGAGAGAGAGAGAGAGAGAGAGAGAGAGAGAGAGAGAGAGAGAGAGAGAGAGAGAGAGAGAGAGAGAGAGAGAGAGAGAGAGAGAGAGTGGTCTGTCACCCGAGCAGCTGCGGTGGTGTTGGTGGTGGTGGTGGTTGTGGTGGAGGCGGCGGCGAGGTTTCCGCCATCCCCTACAGTACACAGAAATGCCGCGCCTGACCGTCCGTGCTCATCAACGGAGCCATCGGTGTGGTAGACGGCTGTGTCGTCGTTCATGGCTTCATGGATGCTTTGCAGGCCCTGTTGCCGCGCTTCTGCCTGTATACTGTCCTTCTTCTTCCTCCGTAGTGACAGAACAGCTGTTATAAACGGTGGGTTTTTTTTTTCCAATGGTGGGCTCATTAGCGCTTCATGTGGCACAGAAGCAGCTGTCACATCCTCCCAGGTGATACCATAGTCGTTCATCAGTGCTGCTGCCTTGCTGATCCACTTTCCCTGTCTTCCTCGTCCCTCGTGGTGTCGGAGTAGAGCTGTGTAGACGTGGTCAGGTTGGTCGTCACGGACGCAAGTTCTTATCAGGAAGTTCATGGTCAGGTGGTTGATCCTCTCAGTCAGTGTAGGGACCTGAGCCTCAGCTCTAAGGTTTTCAATTTTTGTCCATTTTGGTGCTCCGCAGACAGTCCTCAGTGCATCACTTTGTATTGTTTCCAATACCTTGGCGTCGCTGGCGGTGATGTTGATGAGGGCGGGGCTGGCATAGTCCACCAGTGAGCGCACCAACGCCTTGTAGCTGCTGAGAATGACATGGCTCGTTGCTCCCATACCTTTCCATGACAGGGCTTTGAGGATTCTGTTTCTGAGAGTGCATTTGGCTTTTAGATGTTGTATTTCAGCCTTCCATGTGTTATTTCGCGCAACTACGACACCGAGATATTTGTGTGTGGCAACCCAGTCTATGTCGCGTCCTTGGATTTGCAGCTTAGTTGGTGGGATGCTACGTGTCTTGGCCATTGCTTTGGTTTTGGTATGTGACACAGTAAATCCAATTTCCTCGCATTTTGTTGTGAGGGCATCCAGCGCCTCCTGCATGTCGGCCGTGGAGGTTTTCCCACTCGTCTGCAGGACGATGTCATCAGCATAGCCAATGTGTTGCGTCCCTGCAGGGTAGTGTAACTGTGCCAACACGTTCATCAAAACATTGAACAGTGTGGGGCTGAGGACCCCACCTTGTGGTGTGCCATTCTGAAGTGTCATGTATCCCGATGTTTTGCCTTGAAATATGACTCTGGCTTTTCGTCCCGTTAGGTAATGCTGGATCCATGTTAGCAGCTTGCCTTTGACTCCCAACCTGACCAGCTCATCCAGGATGACGAGCGGCTGAACTCTGTCAAAGGCTTTCTCGATGTCTATAAACACAGTTGTTTTAGCTTTGTCATTCGCCACATAGTTAGCCAAACAGTTTGCAGCGCCTCGGTGTTGCGTGAATCCGTTGAGGGCAACGTCAAGCCTTCCGATCTTGTAGAGAAGGCGGTTGAGAAAGACGCGCTCAAGCATTTTGCACATGGTGGAGGTGAGGCTGATGGGTCGATACTTGTTACTTTCGCTGGGTTTGGGTATGGGGACAATGTTGGCCGTCGTCCAGGCGTGAGGCAGCTCACCTTGTGTGAGGGACATGTTGAAGAGTTGAAGGAGCGGGTCTCCCTCAACGCGGCAAACAGCGTCTAGCATGGAGTACGTGATGCCGTCCTCGCCAGGCGCGGTGTCTGTGCTCGTCTTTCTGGCCACCAGCAGTTCCTCCCTTGTTATGTGCTGGTCCGTGTCGTCTTGCTGTTGTGTGGCAGTCATGATGGAGGCCAGTCGAGCAGCATCCATGGCATCCTTCTTGTCACGGAGTCGGTCAGGTAGGGTGTTGGAGGCAGATCGCTCGTGATAATCCCTCATTAGTTCTTCGGCCTTTCCTGCTGGGTCGGGGTGGGCAGGCGGGCGTGTGTGGCGGCCTCTGATATGGTTGATCTTGTTCCATACTTGTGTCATGCTTGATGTATGGTTAAGCTGCCCAGTGAACTGCAGGTATTTTTCTTCCCTGATACAGGCCATTTGCTCCCTGGCGTAAGGAATCCACTCCAGGAGATTAGTTTTATCACCTTCACTACGGCTGTGTTTGTAGGCTCTTGTTAGTTGGCGAGAAACTTTGTTTAAAAGTTTGACTCTGTCGTCGTAGTACCACAAGTGTTTCCTTCCTTTGTTGTACTTCTTCTTTCCGTGGCGCGGCATTGAGGCGTCAGCTGCATCCTGGATGGCTTGGGTTAGGTCATCAGAGAAGGTTTGCACACTGGTAGGCACTTGATAATTTCTGTACCAGCTGGTTATGTGGTCAGTGAATAACATCCAATTTGCTTTCTTTGTCACCCATTTCTTCTTCTCAGTCATCACAGTTCTTGTCTGCCTGTTAATTTTGATATGAGTTGTTTGAGCCCAGTGATCGCTGAGTAGTTCTGGTACACTCTCAGATGTGATATCTAGTCCCCTGGTGCTGGCATTTACTGAGATGGCCAGGTCTAGTCTTCCTCCTGCAATGTGTGTGGCCTGCGGGTCACCATGTAGTGTCATGGTTTCAAATTCTTTCAGCATGTGCACTATGTGTTGTCCTCGTTGGTTGGTGACGCCACTCTGCCATGGTTCTAATGCCGGGTGATGGGCGTTGAAGTCCCCGGTAAGCAGTGTTGGTCGCCCATTATTATATTCAAGCACAGGCATAAGATTGAGATACGACCTTTGGCGGCAGTACACATTGGTCACATCCAATTTTGTGTTTTCAAAGTGTAGTGTAACACTGAGGGAGTCCACGTGATCACCAAGTTGAGGAGGAGTGACAGTGAGTGCGGCAGAAATGTCGTTTCTAACAAGTGTTATTAGTCCTCTTGACCCTCCCTGCTGATAAGGTTGTTGAAATAGTTGGTATTTCCCAAATCTCAATGTGGACGCATCACTCGCCAGTGTCTCTTGCAGGACAATGACAGCCGTATTATGAGAATTTATGTACTGTATAAGAGTGGCTGCCTTGGCGGTCACGCCATGTATGTTCCACTGCAGAACGGTTACTGGTGTGTTCACAATCCCTGTTGATGACTGTATTGGTCCACGTTTGCTGCGCTGTGACCGCTGGCCGGTGGCGGCGGTTGGGATGTGTTGACTGTCAGTGGAGGCCGTGCTGGCTGGGTTGACGGAGGAAGCAGAAGTGTTGGGCTGGCTGTCAGGGCTGGCTGAAGCGGTGGCAGGTGTGTCAAAGTCAGATAAGTTGCGTTAGCTGTCAATGGTGTCTGGGGCACTGATACTAGGTGTGTCAGAGGCAGAGGTGTCGGGTTGGCTGTCAGGGATGGCTGAGATGCTGGCAGGTGTGTCGGAGGCAGATATGTCGGGTTGGCTGTCAGTGGTGTCTGGGTCACTGGCACAAAGTGTGTCGGAGGCGGAGGTGTTGGGCTGGTTGGTTGTGTGCCGGGCGCGGTGCTCGTGGTCGCCGTCACTCCTTGTGGAATTTGTATATATGCATGTGCTTGTACTGCTGGTGTTTGTGGTGATCTGTCTGAGTTGGCATCGATCTCCATGTTTGTGCTGACAGTTTTTGGGGCACGAGGTGGTAAGTCCATGCGACTGGTAATATCGAGTAGAAACACCTTGATGCTGCCCATCTCGTCTTTTATTGTTACCTGTAAAGATGTCATCACTGCGCGAAAGTCCTGGTTTCCTTCTGCATCTCTTCCTGATTGGACTTCAGTTGCCTTACTTCCCGTCTTAGTGTTGCAACTTCCTCCTGCAGCTTGCTTGTAACATTCATGGCCGCGTCGACACTCGTGGGTCGGTGTGTCGGGGGTGAAGGGTGTTGAATGCATGTTTCCTAGAATGGCTGAGAGTGAGTCGTTGAAGGGCGGGAGGCTTGACCCATCAGCTGAGCTGGTGGGGGAGGGAGCGTGTGGGTCTTCACATAGAGGTGCGATGCGGGCGAAGTGAGGTGACGCGCTACAGAATGCTGAGCTCTTGGGGGTAGAGGATCCCCCAGGGGTAGGGGAGGATAGTCGCTCAGCGGTGGAGGGACAGCAGGGGCCGATGGTGGGGTGGTGTGGGTCCACTGGACAGGAGGGTAGTACGGGTGGGGTGGAAGGGCAGCTGTGTGTGGCGGCGGCTGGGTACTTATCTCCTCTCTCGGGTGTAGTGAGATCGCCGATCTCTTGGGACATTTGAGACTCCATGCGTTGTGGGGGCCGGAACAATTCGGGCATTTGTATGTTATTTGTTCTTTCTTCTCGAACTTCTCCTTGCATATGCTTGTATCGTGCCGCTCTGAACAGAATCCGCATTTCGTGATCCCGTCGCACTCCCACACTCTGTGTCCCCACTTCTGGCAGTTCCCACAGAAGGCTGGCTTGCCCACATATTTTTCGACCTTGCATGGTCGAACCCCCGGCAGGTGTATTTGAGTCGGTACTTCTCCCTCCCACATGGCAATGACTTGGCTCCTGTCCGTCTTGGTGCCGCGTCGAACATTTCTCTCCGCCCACACCACCGACGGCAGGTCCTTGATGTAATCCAACGTTAGACACGTAGGGTAGTTTTTTTTATAAACACGTTGGTTTGTTTGTTTGCTTGAGTAATTTTCGTTAGTTTTATTGTTTGACCATTGAGGGGATGGCCAATTTGTCAGAAATTTCATGGTATCGCTGTCCTGTGTCACTGCCATGATCGACTTGGCTGTAGCTCTTGGTTGCACTGATAGGTTGCGATGCCTGTTCGCAACCTCCGCTAGCCACGTTATTCTGTCGCGCGGCCTGACACTTTTGGGAAACACGAGTCGGTATGTTGTTCGCACTGCACTGTTGTCTTGGCCGCCCATTGTTATGCTGTCCTGGGCACTAGCACTTCCCACAGCACTTGTTTTGCTTTTCTTTTTGTTGTGCACAAGCGTAAATCCGTCCTGATCCAGACCCTCCATGTCGTCGGTCATCTCCCATTGGCAGTGTCTTTTAGCAGGATTATCACGAACCTTTGTCTCAGGAACACTGTTCACCATTGCAATATTGTCATCATTATGCCCCGTGTCACTGATAGCCTCCGTATCCGGTTGCCCACTAGGGTGGGGCATGGCTCCTTGATGAACAAAGAAACAATGGCTTTGACCTCACGGAGGTCAGGAGAGCGGTACATGACCTCCTTTCCCAGCGAGATCACAAAGGTCACTGAGAGAGAGAGAGAGAGAGAGAGAGAGAGAGAGAGAGAGAGAGAGAGAGAGAGAGAGAGAGAGAGAGAGAGAGAGAGAGAGAGAGAGAGAAAGGGAGGAGAGAGAGAGAGAGAGAGAGAGAGAGAGAGAGAGAGAGAGAGAGAGAGAGAGAGAGAGAGAGAGAGAGAGAGAGAGAGAGAGAGAGAGTGTGTGTGTGTGTGTGTGTGTGTGTGTGTGTGTGTGCGTGTGTGTGTTAAGGTGGTGGTTGTGATGGTGGTGTAATTGTTGTTGTAGTAGTAGTAGTAGTAGTAGTAGTAGTAGTAGTAGTAGTATATGGAGAGTAGTAGTAATAGTAGTATATGGAGAATTGTAGTAGTAGTAGTAGTAGTATATGGAGGGTAGTAGTAGTAGTAGTAGTAGTAATAGTAGTATAGTAGTATAATAATAGTAGTAGTAGTAGTAGTAGTAGTAGTAGTAGTAGTAGTAGGAGGGTAGTAGTAGTAGTAGTAGTAGTAGTAGTAGTAGTAGTATAGTAGTAGTAGAGTAGTATGTGGAGGGTAGTAGCAGTAGTAGTAGTAGTAGTAGTAGTAGTAGTAGTAGTAGTAGTAGTAGTAGTAGCAGTAGTTGCAGTAGTATTAGTTGCTGTTGTATATGGAGGATAGTAGTAGTATAATAGTAGTAGTAGTAGTAGTAGTAGTAGTAGTAGTAGTAGTAGTAGTAGTAGTAGTAGTAGTAGTAGTAGCATAGGGAGGGTAGTAGTAATAGTAGTAGTAGTAGTAGTAGTAGTAGTAGTAGTAGTAGTAGTAGTAGTAGTAGTAGTAGTTGCTGTTGTATATGGAGGATAGTTGTAGTATAATAGTAGTAGTAGTAGTAGTAGTAGTAGTAGTAGTAGTAGCATAGGGAGGGTAGTAGTAGTAGTAGTAGTAGTAGTAGTAGTAGTAGTAGTAGTAGTAATAGTAGTAGTAGTAGTAGTTACTGTTGTATATGGAGGATAGTAGTAGTTTTTTCTTGAAATAATTCCTGGAGGCAATGGCTCATCATGTCTGTGTGCTCAATGTATACTATTTTGCGTTAACGGGAAGGCGGCGGCGGCAGAGTGCAAGGTTATGATGTTGGTTGTCGGTGGTAGAGACGAAGCGGGCGGTGGTGGTGGTGGTGATGGTGGTTGTGAGCAGGGTCGGCTCTCAGCGACACACCCCTATTTCTCATGGATTTTGGACAAAGGTTCGTATAGAAAATCTTCGTACAGCAACTATCCATAGCGACTTATTACCATACAAACATGCTTACGAACTTTTTTCCGTACGTACTGCTTTACCCAGAAGAATTTTATCCCTGACGAACATTTACCTATGAATAATTACATATGATTTTTTTTCTATACAAACTTTTCCTATACGAACTTTTGTCCCGACGAGCTTTTGTCATTATGAATATTTTACATACGTACTTTATACCATACGAACATCTGTATACGAACTTTTACTTACGCATTTTTGTCAGACGAACTTTATCCCTGACGAACATTTGCGTACGAACAGTTGCGTACGAACATTTGCGTACGAACAGTTGCGTACGAACATTTGCATACGAACTTTTTCCATACGAACTTTTTCTATACGAACTTCTGTCCTGACGAACTTTTGTCGTTACGAATATTTTACATACGTACTTTATACCATACGAACATTTGCATACGAATTTTAGCGTACGAACTTTTGCGTACGTACTTTTTCCATACGAACTTTATCCCTTACGAACATTTGCTTACGAACAATTGCGTACGAACTTTATGCATACGAACTATTTCCATACGTACTTTGGTCCTACAACCCGTCTCCCCACACAATCCCAGCAACAACAGCATCCATTCCCTTCCAGTTCTTTCAATCACTTCATTCATTTCACGTCCCATTTCTGTTAGAGTCACACCCATCATTCTTATTCTGTCACGGTCATACTTTTCACATTCCAGTACCACATGCTCTACGTCTATCGTCTCATCCTCTCCCATGTCACACATCTGGCACACTTTGCTGTGGGACTCTGACCATCTGTAGTTCCTTGCATTCACATCCATACACTGTGCGCCCTAGCTTGAAAGAGAAAATCACCACCCAGGCTTCCATCATACCACCTTACATACATTGGGGCCTCTTTCTCTCTGTATCATTCCAAAGTCTTCTTTCGTTCTATCTCAGTCTTCCACTTATGAATATCATTAACCTGTGTGTGTGTATGTGTCGTTCATCGCTCGTTGTGTTTTTGGTCGCTATTACGTAGTACCTAATAGCGACCACTAACACAAATAATTTAACATTAAAGAGAAAAGCTAAACTATTATTCTATTCACCCTGTAGGCCATTAGTCCCAACTTCGTGAAGATTGAGATTGCCGTGAACGCAGGTATGAGTGATGAGGCAGCCAAGCATGTGTACGAACATACGCCGTGCATACAAGCAGAGGACATCACCAACACACTACACGTGTTGTCCGCGCCACCACAAGTAGGTTACAGGTAAAATATTTTGTTCGCTATTCACAAGTATAGATAAGCTGCGTTTCTCTGCGAAAAATCTTGTGTATTCAATGAAAGTGTGTTGTAGTTTTTTTTTTTTTTTACTGCTGTACTAAATATGATTTTAAGGGTAGGTTAGATTAGGTGACTTGTGTAATACAGTTTCTAGGTCAACTAATGCATAATAGGCCTACTTATTGTGTCGACAGATCCATGACGTTTTATTGCAAGCCACCAAGCAATATTGCTTCTTTATCTATCTTCTACCGCTATTTTCATGCTGACTGCTCTTCTGAACTTGCTAACTGCATGCCTCCCTCCCTCCCGCGGCCTCGCTGCACAAGACTTTCTACTTCTTCTCATCCTTATTCTGTCCATCTACCTAATGTAAGAGTTAACCAGTATCTTCACTCTTTCATCCCTTACACTAGTAAACTCTGGAACTCTCTTCCTTTGTCTGTGTTTCCACCTGCCTATTACTTAAACTCTTTCAAAAGAGGAGTGTCAAGACACCTCTCATACTAAATTGAACTGCCCCCCATTTTTTATTTCTCCTACTATCTTCTTTACAGGCGTCTGGCGGCAAGCGGGATTTTTTTTATGCTTATTTTTTTTCCCCTTAGCCGGTACCCTTTTAATGTATATATAAAAAAAAAAGGAATATCATGGTGAGTTGAAAGATTTCCTTGGAGACAGTGGAGAGCGCGAGCCGAGGGAGCCCAAGTCGTGGATTTTACGTCCGGCATCACTGTTAGACGGGGTGGGGGGGAAAGATTATTATCAGATTACACCCAGTGTTGCCATCTCTACAGATTAATAATTGGATCTACAGACTATGGGCTTGATTTTTTTTAAATTGTGCTTAATCTACAGATTTTTTAGACAAATATTACAGCCTGGGGTGTATTAAATAACACATTGTATACATGCATTATATTTATAATCTAGAATCTATTAAAGCATGATAATAAAATCAGTGGTAATATCCTTCAGAAGTATTACCAGTATTAAATAATACATGATTTTAAATTAAAAAAATCTTTATGTATGCATAATGGAAATACATCTACAGATTTCTACAGATTTTTGGACATCCATCCACAGATTTCCAAAATTTTTAGTGGCAACACTGATTACACAAGTGACCAATACTTCAAAGTTCAAACCACTGGCAACTGTGTTCTCCTAGAGGCGTGCTGACTAATTCCTTCTCTTACTCAGATGGTATTGGCTTGGCCTGACCCACTCACGCTTATCTAATCATAAGCATACGAGAAGGCAAGGCCAAGGCTTGAGTTTACTTTGTAATCTCACCAGCGACCACTGCTTCACTGCTTCCCTCTGCACCTCCTGCCTGACCCACTCACGCTTATCTAATTATAAGCATATTAGAAGGCAAGGCCAAGGCTTGATTTTACTTTGTAATCTCACCAGCAATCACTGCTTCGGTGCTTCCCTCTGCACCTCCTGCCATTATTTATCTACTTCCCACATACCCTCAGGTAACGTTGTCAGGTGTTCCTATCTCAACATTTCCTAATGTTTTTATAATTACGTACGGTTTGAAGAAGAGAAATGGAGATTTAAACATTCTAAAAATATTCGTTATAAGGATGGATCGCTGGGCAGGACGTGTAGCACTAGTGACGGGTGCCAGTGCAGGCATCGGTGCCAGCGTTGCTCGGAGGTTGGTGGCTGAAGGCATGAAGGTTGTGGGGGCAGCTCGT
>JAXIVD010000488.1:43247-45747 GCA_036785275.1 Cancer borealis
GGCGACACATGTAAACGCTTAAAGTGTTTGCGATATTTTGGTCAGAATTTGCCTAGTCATTGCATCTTGGCAAGAGGTCTTGACATTACATGTAAACGCCTTATATAAATCGGAGCAGTAGCTGTAGCTGCAGCATCGTCCGAAACATCACTTCTGGAGATCGAGGAGATTATGTAGCTCAATTTTGGTCCCCTTATTATAGCAAGGATATATGCTCCTTGGAGGCAGTTCAGAGTAGAATGACCTAGATGATTCAGGGGCTGAGAAATTTACCTTACAAAGATAGATTAAAACGTCTTAATCTCTACTCCCTAGAGAGCAGGGCAAGAGGGGATATGATTGAGGTTTTCAAATGGGTAAAAGGAATTAATAAGGGAAACATTAATAAGGTTTTAGAAACTAGTAGTCAGGATAGGATACGTGGAAATGGGTACAAGCTAGAAAAACTTAGATTCAGGACAGACATAGGTAGATATTGGCTCACTAACAGAGTAGTGAAGGATTGGAATAGGCTGGGTAGACACGCAGTAAGTACTTAGTTAATAGGTAGCTTTAAAAGACGGTTGGATCAGAGTATGGATAGGGATGACAGGTGGGATGGCTAAACATTGAATTATTCCAAGGGTGGGGGACAAGGAACTGCCTCGTGTAGATCACCAACTGGTCTCTTGCTGTCTTCTCAATTCTTATGGTCTTATGTTCTCTGTCCCGAGTATAAAACACTCCCACATCAGGAAGCATAGATTTTTCTTGGCTACCTTTTGGGACGTACATTCTCTCTCTCTCTCTCTCTCTCTCTCTCTCTCTCTCTCTCTCTCTCTCTCTCTCTCTCTCTCTCTCTGATGTCGTGACGGCAGCGGGCGCAGCGCGTGGCTCTTTTGTCTTGATTTCGACCCTCCCCCTAAACCCCCTCACTGAGCCCAGTGAGAGAGCGGCGCACAAGCCATAATGTGTACTGGTGTGACGGGTCAAAGTGACGACGGTCTCAGAAGTGGCGACATCGCTTCTGTGCATGCGCTGGAACCTTCTGCGCTGCCAGCCGCATGACTCAAACATTGCAGTGACTGTTGGCCTCTCTCTCTCCCTCTGAGCGTCTATCTCCCTTCCCTCTGTCCCGCTCAGCCCTCCCCTGTCTGTCAAACTGTCTCGCTCTCCCCGCTATCAGGCTGAAACTTGTCGGCCTCCGAGATGCGTAACTATATATATATATATATATATATATATATATATATATATATATATATATATATATATATATATATATATATATATATATATATATATATCAAATGAAATAGTGCATGCATATTTGCACAACTTTATTAATGACAAATTCCTCATTCTATCGCGTTCAGCGAGCGACTGTAGTGATGAGTGATGACCAACCACCATCATCTCAACATTCTGCCAATAACAGTACGACATTTCTACTCCCAGCGCATGCGCAGAAGCGATGTCGCCACTTTGAGACGGTTGTCACTTTTGCCTGCCACACCGGCCTTAAGTTGATGGAAAACAGAGGAAAAGAGTAGTGCTTATTCTGAAACAGTTAATAGAAATATGTAACAAGATTGAACATGATGTAGGTAAAAGTATGGCGATGAAAGACTGCAATATTGGGTCAACCACTCTCTACGACTTATGCAAACAAATATAAACTTTTAAAGTTCGTGGTTAACAGTTTATATTACTTAAAGAAGTACAGTTCCATACATACATACTGCAGTAAATTAAGTGTTTTAGTGATAATTGAGTGACTTTTGTGGTGCAGGTGGTGGGCTGGACATTGCCACAAAATGGGTGAGTAAAATAAGGTTCCCTTGTATCCTACATAGTATTGTAATATCTATTATTCCTAAAAAATTATTCAACGTAGCTTTGAAAGCCCCATAATGTTTGGATAAAAGAGACTCCACTGTATAACTTTATTTTTTCTTCTATATCATTAACCGTTAGCGCCAGTAGGCTTTTTATGGAGGCACAGATGGACTTGTCTCTTGCCTGTTATTTGGCGTGGGTTTTAGATTTTTTATAGTAACTCCTCGAATGTTTTTTACGTTCTCTCTTGAATATGTTGAGAAATAGAGAAGCTAATCGCTGCTAAAGCCTCAGATGCATATTAACATTATAAGTCCCGTCTGAGGACAGTATAGCAGCAATTTGGGTAGTCTTTGGCCACTCGGCGGTAATACCAAATAATGAAAAGTGGCCAGCAAGTATCGGGGGATAAAACCCGGGACCCTAGGTTCGCCTGACCGAACACTAGACCACTGTGCCACCGCCTTCCGAAATGTTTTTGTAATTCTCTCACTATACTATCTTTTTCCCATAGGTCCAACACAATATGATTTTTGATGAGAAATTCTAAATTCTGAATTCTGAATTCTGATCTAACAAATTCTGATTTATCAATGTTTTACTGTATCTTAAAGATTGTTTCAGAACATGAACTAACCTGTATGTCAACCTCCCAGTCATTCTCATCACGATACTTCCAAAA
>JAXIVD010000488.1:50747-58247 GCA_036785275.1 Cancer borealis
CTCACTCTCAGCCATCCCAGGAAACATGCATTCAACACCCTTCACCCCCGACACACCGACCCACGAGTGTCGACGCGGCCATGAATGTTATAAGCAAGCTGCAGGAGGAAGTTACAACACTAAGACGGGAAGTAAGGTAACTGAAGTCCAATCAGGAAGAGATGCAGAAGGAAACCCAGGACCTTCGCGCAGTGATGACATCTTTACAGGTAACAATAAAAGACGAGATGGGCAGCATGAAGGTGTTTCTACTCGATATTACCAGTCGCATGGACTTACCACCTCGTGCCCCAAAAACTGTCAGCACAAACATGGAGATCGATGCCAACTCAGACAGATCACCTCAAACACCAGCAGTACAAGTACATGCATATATACAAATTCCACAAGGAGTGACGGCGATCACGAGCACCGCGCCCGGCACACAACCAACCAGCCCAACACCTCCGCCTCCGACACACTTTGTGCCAGTGACCCAGACACCACTGACAGCCAACCCGACATATCTGCCTCCGACACACCTACCAGCATCTCAGCCACCCCTGACAGCCAACCCGACACCTCTGCCTCTGACACACCTAGTATCAGTGCCCCAGACACCACTGACAGCCAACGCAACTTATCTGACTTCGACACACCTGCCATCACCTCAGCCAGCCCTGACAGCCAGCCCAACACTTCTGCTTCCTCCGTCAACCCACCCAGCACGGCCTCCACTGACAGACAACACATTCCAACCGCCGCCACCGGCCAGCGGTCACAGCGCAGCAAACGTGGACTAACACAGTCATCAACAGGGATTGTGAACACACCAGTAACCGTTCTGCAGTGGAACATACATGGCGTGACCGCCAAGGCAGCCACTCTTATACAGTACATAAATTCTCATAATACGGCTGTCATTGTCCTGCAAGAGACACTGGCGAGTGATGCGTCCACATTGAGATTTGGGAAATACCAACTATTTCAACAATCTTATCAGCAGGGAGGGTCAAGAGGACTAATAACACTTGTTAGAAACGACATTCCTGCCACACTCACTGCCACTCCTCAATTTGGTGATCATGTGGACTCCCTCAGTGTTACACTACATTTTGAAAACACAAAATTGGATGTGACCAATGTGTACTGCCGCCAAAGATCGTGTCTAAATCTTATGCCTGTGCTTGAATATAATAATGGGCGACCAACACTGCTTACCGGGGACTTCAACGCCCATCACCCGGCATTAGAACCATGGCAGAGTGGCATCACCAACCAACGAGGACACCACACAGTGCACATGCTGGAAGAATTTGAAACCATGACACTACATGGTGACCCGCAGGCCACACACATTGCAGGAGGAAGACTAGACCTGGCCATCTCAGTAAATGCCAGCACCAGGGGACTAGATATCACATCTGAGAGTGTACCAGAACTACTCAGCGATCACTGGGCTCAAACAACTCATATCAAAATTAACAGGCAGACAAGAACTGTGATAACTGAGAAGAAGAAATAGGTGATGAAGAAAGCAAATTGGATGTTATTCACTGACCACATAACCAGCTGGTACAGAAATTATCAAGTGCCTACCAGTGTGCAAACCTTCTCTGATGACCTAACCCAAGCCATCCAGGATGCAGCTGACGCCTCAATGCCGCGCCACGGAAAGAAGAAGTACAACAAAGGAAGGAAACACTTGTGGTATTACGACGACAGAGTCAAACTTTTAAACAAAGTTTCTCGCCAACTAACAAGAGCCTACAAACACAGCCGTAGTGAAGGTGATAAAACTAATCTCCTGGAGTGGATTCCTTACGCCAGGGAGCAAATGGCCTGTATCAGGGAAGAAAAATACCCGCAGTTCACTGGGCAGCTTAACCATACATCAAGCATGACACAAGTATGGAACAAGATCAACCATATCAGAGGCCACCACACACGCCCGCCTGCCCACCCCGACCCAGCAGGAAAGGCCGAGGAACTAATGAGGGACTATCACGAGTGATCTGCCTCCAACACCCTACCTGACCGACTCCGTGACAAGAAGGATGCCATGGATCCTGCTCGACTGGCCTCCATCATGACTGCCACACAACAGCAAGACGACACGGATCAGCACATAACAAGGGAGGAACTGCTGGCGGCCAGAAAGACGAGCACAGACACCGCGCCTGGCGAGGACGGCATCACGTACTCCATGCTAGACGCTGTTTGCCGCGTTGAGGGAGACACGCTCCTTCAACTCTTCAACATGTCCCTCACACAAGGTGAGCTGTCTCACGCCTGGACGACGGCCAACATTGTCCCCATACCCAAACCGAGCGAAAGTGATAAGTATCGACCCATCAGCCTCACCTCCACCATGTGCAAAATGCTTGAGCGCGTCCTTCTCAACCGCCTTCTCTACAAGATCGGAAGGCTTGACGTTGCTCTCAACGGATTCACGCAACACCGAGGCGCTGCAAACTGTTTGGCTAACTATGTGGCGAATGACAAAGCTAAAACAACTGTGTTTATAGACATCGAGAAAGTTTTTGACAGGGCTCAGCCACTCGTCATCCTGGATGAGCTGGTCAGGTTGGGAGTCAAAGGCAAGCTGCTAACATGGATCCAGCATTACCTAACGGGACGAAAAGCCAGAGTCATATTTCAAGGCAAAACATCGGGATACATGACACTTCAGAATGGCACACCACAAGGTGGGGTCCTCAGCCCCACACTGTTCAATGTTTTGATGAACGTGTTGGCACAGTTACACTACCCTGCAGGGACGCAACACATTGGCTATGCTGATGACATCGTCCTGCAGACGAGTGGGAAAACCTCCACGACCGACATGCAGGAGGCGCTGGATGCCCTCACAACAAAATGCGAGGAAATTGGATTTACTGTGTCACATACCAAAACCAAAGCAATGGCCAAGACACAAAGCATCCCACCAACTAAGCTGCAAATCCAAGGACGCGACATAGACTGGGTTGCCACACACAAATATCTCGGTGTCGTAGTTGCGCGAAATAACACATGGAAGGCTGAAATACATCATCTAAAAGCCAAATGCACTCTCAGAAACAGAATCCTCAAAGTCCTGTCATGGAAAGGTATGGGAGCAACGAGCCATGTCATTCTCAGCAGCTACAAGGCGTTGGTGCGCTCACTGGTGGACTATGCCAGCCCCGCCCTCATCAACATCACCGCCAACGACGCCAAGGTATTGGAAACAATACAAAGTGATGCACTGAGGACTGTCTGCGGAGCACCAAAATGGACAAAAACTGAAAACCTTAGAGCTGAGGCTCAGGTCCCTACACTGACTGAGAGGATCAACCACCTGACCATGAACTTCCTGATAAGAACTTGCGTCCGTGACGACCAACCCGACCACGTCTACACAGCTCTACTCCGACACCACGAGGGACGAGGAAGACAGGAAAAGTGGATCAGCAAGGCAGCAGCACTGATGAACGACTATGGTATCACCTGGGAGGATGTGACAGCTGCTTCTGTGCCACATGAAGCGCTAATGAGCCCACCATGGGAAAAAACACCGTTTACAACAGCTGTTCTGTCACTACGGAGGAAGAAGGAGGACAGTATACAGGCAGAAGCGCGACAACAGGGCTTGCAAAACATCCATGAAGCCATGAACGACGACACAGCCGTCTACTACACCGATGGCTCCGTTGATGAGCACGGACGGTCAGGCGCGGCATTTCTGTGTACTGTAAGGGATGGCGGAAACCTCGCCGCCGGCTCCACCACAACCACCACTACCACCAACACCACCGCAGCTGCTCGGGTGACAGACCGCTCTTCTTCCACGCAGGCAGAGCTAGCTGCCATAAAGATGGCTATGGGTCATGCCCATACCTGTCACAGCCTCAACGTCCTCATCAACACAGACTCCAGGACGGCCATCGCCTCATTGTGTAAACAGCACAATGAAAATATCAACCTTACACACTCCATCATCACCACGGCCAAAGCCATCCACGGTGCAGGAAGGACGATATGCATCAACTGGATTCCCTCACACGTTGGGATCTCGGGCAATGACAATGCTGACTTGCTTGCAAAGCAAGGGGCTCAACGCTCATCCGTAAGCTTTGCAATCCCAAGAACCCAACAACAACTACGGGAAAAGGTGAGCCAACAAGTGGACAGACGACGATTACAGCAGCAAAGAGAGGCACAGCGGGGAGGCAGTATCAGCGCTCGGTGGCTGGGTGAAGTAGCGGAGGACGCCACACACACACCACGCCGAGCTGAAAACCGACGGTGTGAGGTAGTGCGAACACGAATCCGGCTTGGTTACCCTTATGCCTGTCAACTAGGAATTGCTACACCGGAAGGAAAAAGACGGTGCCGATTATGTGACGAGCAAGATGGACATACTCTTGAACATTACCTAAGAGACTGTGTGCGGGTGACACCATTAAGACAAATGTGCAGTGCAGAAAATCCCACACTTGTTGACCTCGCTAAACATTTTCTCACTAACCTTCCCGAAACACTGAGTGTTCACCCTAAATTTTGTGATGTCACTTGAAGAGCCAATATATCCATATATACATTTTTTTTCCTTTGTATGTTAGTCATGTACTACGTCCCTATATTTTACTATATCAACAACACAATTTTTTTTTCTTTTCTGTAATGTCATCATTTTCATCTGTATATATATTCACAAAGTCTTCAACGCCTAAATTGTAAACTATTATCTGTATTTATCAATAATGACGAGACTGGCCTGTTATGCACTAATCAGTCTCTTTCACTTGTATGAATGTTTCATCTAGTGAATAAAAGTTATGAATCTGAATCTGAATCCCTCTCCCTGCTTCCCTCACTCCCTCTCCCTTCCTCCCTCACTCCCTCTCCCTGCTTCCCTCACTTCCTCTCCCTGATTCTCTCACTCCCTCTCCCTGCCTCCCTCACTCCCTCTCTCTGCTTCCCTCATTTCCTCTCCCTGCCTTCCTCACTCCCTCTCCCTGCTTCACTCACTCCCTCTCCCTGTTTCACTCACTTCCTCCTCCTGCTTCCCTTACTCCCTCTCCCTGCTTCCCTCAGTCCCTCTCGCTGTCTCCCTCACTCCCTCTGCCTGCCTCCCTCACTCCCTCTGCCTGCTTCTCTCACTCCCTCTCCCTGCCTCCTTCACTTCCTCTCCCCGCCTATATATATATATATATATATATATATATATATATATATATATATATATATATATATATATATATATATATATATATATATATATATATATATATATATAAATAAATAAATATATATATATATATATAATATATATATATATATATATAATATATATATATATATATATATATATATATATATATATATATATATATATATAAATATATATAAATATATATATATATATATATATATATATATATATATATATATAAATATATATATATATATATATATATATATATATATATAAATATATATATATATATATATATATATATATATATATATATATATACAAATAAATATATATATATATATATATATATATATATATATATATATATATATGAATATATATATATATATATATATATATATATATATATATATATATAAATATATATATATATATATATATATATATATATATATATATATATATATATATATATATATATATATATATGTACTGAGTACAACGGGCCAACTATCATTACGGTGATTCCTTTGCGGAATCACCGGTAAATCCTCGTATTCTCGACGCTCGTTAAGATACCTTGTTATGGTTAGAGTAGGTACTACTAGCGAAAGGGGATGATGGGAAAAACGCGTGACGTCACTGGAACTGAGGATATATATACCGAAACGGTACAGTGATGACTAGTGTTCCGTGACCCCGCTCCAGACAGCTGCCGAGAGGACCAGCAAAAGACTGTCTTTCGGTTGTGGTTTGACGAAGGCTGCATGTGGAGTTGCCTCTCAAACAAGGACGACGGCCAGAAGGACCCAGTGACTCTCAAACAATATTTGTGGCGTGAGTGTATTTTGGTCGTTTTCCATCAGTTCCCTCACGTATAGTTAGGTAGGATAGAATAGGAATATTTGTGTTAAGGTATATGTTTATGTTTGTGTCGCTAAGGGTGGATAAGCATTTGTAAGAGCACCACCACGGATATAGCGAGTACTTTATTTATTTATTCATCATTAAAGTTGTCCATTATTTTACTATACTCGTTTTTCTGTTCGTATCTCAACCTCGGTGGTGGAGGGCCAAGTGGTAGTAGTAGCAATAGTGTCGATACCCAAGTGGTGTCGTGGTGGCAGCATAGAAAGTAGATAGAAAGTAGTAGATAAGAAGGGTAGAGTTAATACCGAAACGGTACAGTGATGACAGCAGTGTCAATTTAAGTAACATTTACCGAAACGGTACAGTGGCAGTAACACAGACCCTCGGTACAGTGGTGGCAGCGGTGTAGATGCAAATTACGCATCAGCCCACGTTGTCCGGAGGACGCTACAGTGTGCTAGTTAAGTAGGTAATTAGCCCCCCTTCCAGTTAATTTTTTATTCCCTTACAGAGTAGTGATTAGTGATTGGTGATTAGAATAGTTACGTAGAGTTAATAGTGATGCATTGTTTTCTTTTTTTAAGTGTTAGTGATAGTGTTAGTGGACTAATATGCTCAAAGTTTCCTCTGCGGGCACCTGTCCCCAGATTGTTAAGTGAGTCGCGGTCTTCGGATCGCGGGCGTCCTTCCCCCTCCAATTAAATTTTAATTATGAATTCTCAGATAGACTTGTTAGGCGACTCGTGGTTTCCCCAGGAGGAAATAACAGAAGTGGGTGAACAAGCGCTTGGTGGAGCAATAAAACCAGAGTGTTCAGAAGTCGGTCATCACGATCAGAGGAAGATGGAGTCCTTTATTATTCTAAACAGAAAAGAGATAACACCTTGCTCGATTCGTTGGTGGTGCCCACGGTAATGAAACGGAAAGCCCATGCTATGTTTTTTTTAAATTGAAACGTCGGATGAGTGTGACGCGGGAGTTAGGAATATTTGTGTTAGGGATATTAACTTATACGTGAGGGCGACTATGGTGGTGCCAATACACACTCCTCCACTTCGAGGGTGGACGAGGCAGTTACTACTACAACCATCATTACAACCACCACCTCACTGTCAACGGCGCCACAATCCACCGTGCCGCGGACAAGTTAACACTAGTTGTGGGTGATGGAGGTTCTATAGTCGACATGAGCGAGAGCGTGTTTCCTTCCGAGGATGAGGATGACACGGAGGAACCACGCAGAGCCCGAAGGCCTGTGAGGAATTCCTAGAGGAGTGTTGAGAGGGAGAGATGGTAGTAAGTAGACCCCTGGGTGGTTAAAGGAAAGGTTACTGCCTATAAAAACTTTTGCAGCGGCGAGGAGATGCCGAGCTGGTAAACTGGTCCCGCAGCTGAAGCAGAGATCACCGCAGTCCTGGGGGTTCTGTAGTGCCCAGGTAAAGGACTGG
>JAXIVD010000488.1:70747-75747 GCA_036785275.1 Cancer borealis
CCTTTAACCTGCTACTCAGAATTATTAGGACCCATCATAGTGCTGCACCCATCAGAGCCAAAGCCAATGATATTAGAAATAGGAACACCATTTTCAGTAAATGTTTTCATTATCTCTGAAAACAGCCTAGCAGCTGTAGCACCTTCATTAGCTTTACTAGGATCCTCACTACTGAATAATGGCACGAAATCCCAAAATTTAGTGACAACAGCATTTCCCTCAACCACTCTTACCATGATGCATAAATTCTGAGAGGTGGATATGTCTGTGGATTCGTCCACAAGGATGCTGAACTTGTTCTGTTTCAAGATGTTAATGAGGTCCTGTTTGTGAGAGTGTGCCATAACATTAACACACACTTTTTGGCATTTTGTTCTTTTCATTTTCAATTCCTTTGTAATAGTGGAGTCAGGGAAGCAACCTTTCAGAACTTCACACAGATGATCAGCCGCACGGAAACTTATATTATGTTCCATCATAAATGCAGTAAGTCTTATTTCAGCTGACTTAACAGAATCACTTTTACTAGTTTCACTATCAGCACGTGCACTTGTAAATGACTCCATGAGAGTTTTGGATGAGGATGGCGCAGTCGCACACATTTTCTTGTGCTTTGCAGTGTTCTCGTGCAACTTCAGAGTTGTAACTTGGGCAGTTACTTCAGCAATGCAATTAAGGCACATGGCCTTATAAGCATCCTTCTTTGAAGGTCTCACCCATGGAAACTGTTTCTCCCACTCGGACCTGTATTTCTGTTCACGTCGTGCTTTTTTCCGCACTGCCTCCTCCCTTGACTGTTCACGCTCAGACATTCTTAAAGAAAAATATCTTTCCTTCTGCGTCCAGAGCCGTGACTCGCGTGACTGTATAGCAACGACTGACGAAACGCTGGGATGGGGACTGGGGGAGCGGGCGGACGGGTTGCAGACAAGAAAGGGACCTGTCTTCCACTCGCATGGAGTACGTACGTGATATTGTCCCGTAAGGAAAACAAAACATCCGGCATTTTTTTTTTTTTCTTGCTGTCCAAATATATGCGAGAAATTTTACATTGCCTGATATTGATAACATTAATTTTCACTGAAATTATTGTTTATTTCATAAAAATATTGTACGAATTTCCAAATTATCGTATTATCGTATGAGCCTCATTGTACATCGTACACGGGCGCAAAATATTGTACGTGTACAATAATTATCGTACGTCTGGCAACGCTGCTTAGGACGAGTGTGGAGGGTGCTGTAGTTTCAATACAGAATCAGCAGGATATACATTACGAATAAATAAAATGAAAATAAGATGTTTGAGATCATGACAGTTGTTGAAATACATAATATTTACATTATTAATGTTGTTTTTAATATAACAGAAATCCACAAACAAGCATAATGATTGTAATATATAAGGGAATTTGTATCACGTAGCGAGATGTTGGCCTCTACCTTAGGATGGAAGCGGTGCGAAATATACGGAGAAACCATGATATCTATTTCGAATAAATCTGAAAAAATTAAGATGTTTGAGATCATTTCAGTGCTTATAATTTAAAATATGTATATAATATATGTCGTTTTTAATATAAAAGAAAACTAAAAACAAGCATTAAGATTGAAATATATTAGGAAAATTGTGGCAACACCAACCAAGACATTTCTCCTTAAAATCGTGTTCGTGAAAACAAACGAAGTTTGGCGACACATGTAAACGCTTAAAGTGTTTGCGATATTTTGGTCAGAATTTGCCTAGTCATTGCATCTTGGCAAGAGGTCTTGACATTACATGTAAACGCCTTTCATCATATGTTTTTTTTATGTGTGTGTGTGTGTGTGTGTGTGTGTGTGTGTGTGTGTGTGTGTGTGTGTGTGTGTGTGTGTGTGTGTGTGTGTGTGTGTCTGTCTATCTGTCTGTCTGTTTGTCTGTCTGTCAGACAGACAAACAGACAGACAGATAGACAGACACACACACACACACACACACACACACACACACACACACACACACACACACACACAACACACACACACATACTCACAAAAAAAACAAAACATATGATCTATTTTCTTTCTCATTTAATATATATCAGAGAGAGAGAGAGAGAGAGAGAGAGAGAGAGAGAGAGAGAGAGAGAGAGAGAGAGAGAGAGAGAGAGAGAGAGAGAGAGAGAGAGAGAGAGAGAGAGAGAGAGAGAGAGGAGAGAGAGAGAGAGAGAGAGAGAGAGAGAGAGAGAGAGAGAGAGAGAGAGAGAGAGAGAGAGAGAGAGAGAGAGAGAGAGAGAGAGAGAGAGAGAGAGAGAGAGAGAGAGAGAGAGAGAGAGAGAGAGAGAGAGAGAGAGAGAGAGAGAGAGAGAGATATAACCGTTATTACGTAACCCCACACCCCCACCCAACCATAAACATTATTTCTTGTCTTTTGTCGTGTAAATATTAGTCGTACAGAAAAAAATGCACTAATACTAAATGATGTGATTTTAAAAGTTCTATCTATTCATGTAATTTAATCTAAATATACGCCAAAAAGTTTGTAAGAAAAATGTATTTTTCAGTATTTATAAACCGGTTACGTGTTTTGATGGTTGAAAACATAAAAAACATAATTTAGTTGAGAAACAAAGTCTAAAAACATTAGTTATCTATATGTCTGTACACAGTTTCACAAACTCAGTCACACACACATACACAGACATACAGACCGACAGATAGACACACACACACACACACACACACACACACACACACACACACACACACACACACACACACACACACACACACATATAATATCTATTTCCATTCCTATCTAATATCTATCCATCTATCTATCTATCTTTAAGATATCTATATATCTATCTTTAAGATAGATATATAGATATTAGATAGGAAAGGAAATAGATATTATGTTTGTGTGTGTGTGTGTATGTCTGTCTGTCGGTCTGTCTGTCTGTGTATGTGTGTGTGACCGAGTTTGTGAGTGTGTACAGTGTACAGACATGTAGATAACTATTTTTTAAAGACTTTGTTTCTCAACTAAATTATGTTTTTTATGTTTTCAACCCTCAAAACACGTAACCGGTATATAAATAATGAAAGAAAAAAAAATGAAAACTTGAGAAGCATTGTATTTGATTTAACTTTAACTATATCTTATGTTTTAATTTTAACTTTATCTTTAATAATGTTTATGGGTATTATTATTAAGTCAGAGAAATTCCTCTCAGTTTGAATACACTGCATGTCTGAAACTGTGAAACAAGTTGTTTAGGTGGATTGTGTATAAATTCATTAATGTTTTCTATGATTGGTATTAATTAAGGTATTTTTTTTAAGGCTTTTTAACCTTTTAATTAAATAACAGGTACATTTGATTTAGTCTATAATTTGATATAAATTTGGTTTAAATTAAAATAAATGAACAAACGTTTTTTTTAAAGATTTTTCACCTTTCCTTAATTCAGTAGGTTTTGAAAGCTAACTAGCTAAGTTATCCTAAGAAATTCTTTCTAAATTATAAAGACTAAAAACAGAATATGGGGAACTAAAATAAAATATTTGAGAGCCGTTTGGGAGCCGGAAGAGCCGGCTCTTTGGAGTGAACGAGAACGAAAGACTCGGTTCTCGGAAAAGAGCCGGAACGCCCATCACTACTGCCAAGTCGTACAACCAGTGCGGCCCATATCCCAGCACCGCGCTGCTGCTCCTTACTTGCTGAGAAAAACAACTTTCTTTCATAAAATCATTACAGGTTACAGAGGCGACCTGGAACAATAATAAACATACGAGGGGCTGCAGGAAAAAATGGACTACAAGGCAGGCCACCTTGTAATACAAAGAGGAAAGAGGGAGAGACGTTAAAAATTAAAGAAAGAACAAAAAGAAGTTAAAGAAATCACAGAGCGCGGGGCACTCCTAACATCGTACCTCCGGCACCTCTCAGCCCCCCTCCCCCCCCCCCCCCCCCCGTTCATCCCCCACGCCTTCTGTCTCGTCACGTAGCCCCCCCATGACTTCCGCGCGCCTTTCTCCTGCCACGTGGTTCTTCTAACACAAAGGGCGGCATTTCTCACACGCCCCGCCGTCTCGCTTCTACATGACTTATCTCTCGCGGGTGGGCTTGCAACACGCTCCCCCTTAAAGGAAAAATTTTGTAAGTCTGACAGACTTACAACATTTTTAAGCTGCAAGAGTCATTCACTGGCTCGCGACAAGCAGTCGGCCACAACATTGTCTATCCCTTTAATGTGGCGGACCATAGACTACACCATACTTCACTGGACACTCGCGACAATCGCCGACAGATGATATTACATATAGGTCCTATAGATTCCGCTGCTATGACTGATGACAAATAATACTTCATTTATCAGTTCATATTCTACTTAGGACATTGTATTTCATGTCTTTACAATCAGTAATGATTGCTGAACCATGGCTGAACCTAAAAAAAGATTTTAAAACTTTTGCAAATAGGAAATTAACATAAAGATTACAAGTTTGGGTGAAAATCGTGTGGGAGTTGTGTATAAAGCATATTGTTTATAGCAGAAATTTCTGGCAAATTTGCAATAATTTCTGAAATAAAACATCACATATTGTGAAATCACCATTCCTAAATATGATTTGATTGTGATCAAATGTCATATTATCGTTATCTCGGCTTGGGAATGAATTTTTCACAATTCGTGACGCGTAGCTGAGAAAACCGAGCTGAGTGTGACGGCGAGACGTCCGCTGGTCTGTCAGTCACAGTTAGTGATGGGCGTTCCGGCTCTTTTCCGAGAACCGAGTCTTTCGTTCTCGTTCACTCCAAAGAGCCGGCTCTTCCGGCTCCCAAACGGCTCTCAAATATTTTATTTTAGTTCCCCATATTCTGTTTATAGTCTTTATAATTTAGAAAGAATTTCTTAGGATAACTTAGCTAGTTAGCTTTCAAAACCTCCTGAATTAATGAAAGGTGAAAAAACTTTAAAAAAACGTTTGTTCATTTATTTTAATTTAAACCAAAT
>JAXIVD010000488.1:78247-145747 GCA_036785275.1 Cancer borealis
AAAAAAAATTTCCTTCATTATATAAAGAGTAATTTCATTTTTAAATGTTGCAATAGAAAGATGGATTCCTATTCACTCTTTGTCTATTCGTAGTCAGTGTACGTATACCTTATGGTTCTCGAGCTATAATGAGAAAATGAGTTTTGTGTTAAAAAATTAACTATGGAAAAAAATATACTTGATTTGTACAATATGTACACTATTTTGAGACAAGTTCTATAATTTAATTTGACCTCTTAATATTATCAGATTGTCTTCATTTACCGATATGTTGTAGGGAATATTATAGTGTACATTCCACATCATTGGCCTGCCATATACACCATATATTTTCTGAATTATTCATATATATGTGTTTTATGTGTTGAGTTATCCCTCTTTGCTAGAGGCCAAAGCCCTTGGAAATACAATTTTCTTTGTTAACTTGAAGGGGTAACTTAACTATTTTACTATATAATTTCTATGAATAGGCTTCATTCTCGTAAGTATTATTATTATTATTATTATCATTACTATAATTATTAACAATCGGTAGTTTTTGCATTTTGTTAGAAAATTGCAAAAATATGGAAAAACTAGAAAAAAAAAAAAATTAACGGCTCTCAAAAAAATCTCAAACGGCTCTCGAGAAAGATCCGGCTCTTCTCGTTCATCTGGAAGAGCCGGCTCTAAGAACCGATTCGTTCACAAAGCGCCCATCACTATCAGTCACTGCCAGTGCAACCAGACGGACGTACTATTATAGCTACTTTTCTAGCTGGACACCGGACTCGTTTTAGCAGTAAGTATGCAACATTTGGTTAATGTAATATCTGATTTATAAGATTTTAGGAGCATTTCAGTACTAAATTCATATAAAACTCCCTGTAGAAATTGAACGTAGAACGGTGGATGATGAAACTTTAGTTGCGGTCATTATTTGTTCATGGCTACCATCACCACTGTTACGTATTTAAAAATGATCGTGCCAATTTAACAAATAGATACATATCACGGTCATGGGCTAACCGAGTTAGTTAGACCATGATTGACCACGTTCATCTCAAGAAAAAAGGAATCCGTTAATTCAAAATTCGAATCTAAGTACCTACTCCTCATCCCACCCACCAGGCACCCCCCGCCACACACACACACATGGGTAATAAAGTAGGATAGTTTGCAACTTTTCAATGTTGTTATATGTTAACTTGGTGCAGTCTAAGTATTTTCTGGTTGTCTTCATCCAGTTAAAGTATTCACATTTGATTCTTCTCAGGATTTCCTTTAATAATTCATTTGTTGTGTTCTTGCCTGGTAAATGTTGATGTTTTAGTGAAATATGGTTGGATGATTGATTTCAGGTATAGGAATCTTCCCTCAATAATTCGACAATGTTCTGAAATGGTGTTCCCGCCGCCGTCGCCTCGCTCAGCTAGACCAAAGCTACCAATGCTGCAGTGTTACCACGCTTGGGGAGCAGCGCTCCGTTCCAAAAGGCACACCCTTAACTCTCTCTACATCAGCTTCTATTGTATACTCTGAATCATGCTTGAAATAAGATTTGAAACTATTTCCAAATATTTTGTTTGTTTTCTACGTTTTTCACTTAGCATGGCAGGATAAAAGGAAAAGTACGTACGCCAGGAAAGTGATGTATGGTGATAAGATCATTGGAAAGAACATTGCTAGATAGAAGAGGAGGAGGAGGCAAGGAAACCAACAAGCTGACTAGAAACCATCAGCAATAAGGAATTACAATGGAGTTATTTTACACAGTCTGAGAAACGCTCTCTCGATGACTCAGCAAACATCGTAAGTTGATTAGGAATGTTACGTTTTTTCTTCTTGATGTTATTTATGGGTATATGAAAGTATGAGTGAAGTATGAGTATGAGTGAATTGATTACGAGTGACTTAGGGTGTTGTGTTCAAGTTTTGGTTATATTTTACAATTACTCTCTCAACACTAAGGTGTTGTGTATCCTGCCATGCTCAGTGAAAACGTAGAAAACCAACAGAATATTTGGAAATATTTTCAAATCTTATTTCAAGCATGATTCAGAGTATACAATAGAAGCTGATGTAGAGAGTTAAGGGTGTGCCTTTTGGAACGGAGCGCTGCTCTACCAGCGTGGTAACACTGCAGCTCTGGCAGCTGGTCGAGCTGAGCGAGGCGACGGTGGCGGGACCAACATATCAGAACTGCCAATAATTCTTGCTTTCATGCTGGATGCTCCTACTTCTCCTCTAACAGTGCATGTTTGGGCATATTTTGGGGCACCAAGTATTTGTATGTAAACACCACTTTCTATTATTTGTAATTTATTAATTTCAGTTTCTGTGAAGTTTAGAATATTGGACCCGTAGAGTATCGATGGTAGACAAACACTCTTCCAGTATGTCTTGTCTATAATGATTTTGTGGCAGCTTTTTGCTATTATTGAGTAGGTCAGGTTTGCCAATCTTTGTGCCTTCATAATCATGTTATTCTTCTGTTCCTTAAATATATCCCTCTTGTCTGTTATTATAACACCTAGATACTTAATATTGTTAGTCACACGGATTCCCTCAATGTTCTCTAGTTTGTGTTCTGCGTTGTGTATGATTATTTGGCTTTTTTCTTTATTTATGTCCATGCCGTATTCCTTACTTATTTCCATCAGTGTTTTGATGTTATCACAAGCTTCTTGTAAGGTGATGTTCATGCCTCTAGTAGTAAAACCCTTTCTCTTTTCCATTTCTTGAAGAATTAAATAAGTGATGAGTTTAAAGATAGTTGTGGAACCTGTACAGCCCTGTCTGATCCCATTTGCTACCTTCATTTCTGTGGTTAGGTCTTCAGTGATGCTGAGTTTTGTTATGTCACCTTGGTAGGTGTTAGCGAATGCATTGATGATTAGTGGATGTATTTTTTATTCAATCAAGGCCTCTACTATTTTATCTCTCTTCACTGAATCAAACGCCTTTGAGAAGTCAATAGATGTGATAATTAACGTTTTGTTTCCCCTGTAACTCATTTCTACACAATATTGAAGTATAAAGATGTCTTCTATTCTTGCTCCTGAAGTGAAACCAGCTTGTACTCTTTTTTGTTCTTCATTTATCCTAAGATGGTCTTCAATTTTGTTTCTGATCACAGCCATGAATATTTTGTATATGTAATTTGTTAGTGCATTTGGGCGGAGGTACTTTGCTGTTGGTTTGGCTTTCTTGGGTTTCATTATGGTATGTGATCTCCATTCTTCTGGTATGTTTCCACTTTCCAGTACATTATTTAAGCATCTTGTTTTTGTTTTCATACATTCATTTTTATATAATAAGGCTTTATAAAATTCTGGTTTACATGTGTCAGGTCCTGGAGCTTTCTTATTTTTTAGATTTTGTATAACTGAATTGACCTCTGTTTCTGTTATAACTAGTGTGGTCATGGGCATGATTTCTTTTTCCACTGACACTGCCATATCCATGTGTTCCCTTAGATGGAAAGGTATCGTGTTGTCTGGCATATTGGTGAGACTGTGTCCTTTGGTGTTGTATGTTTTAGCATATCTTTGTTGAGTGTTTTCTGTCCATACATCCCTGATATTATTTTCTTGCTTCTGGTAGACTGTTTGCCAAAACTGCTTTATTTCTTTTTTGTGCCTCCGGCTGCATTAGTTTTTTGCCATTGCTGTCATATATTTTCAATTCTTTTTGTTTGCTAGTGTTCTTCCCCTGTAGCTTTTTAATATAATCCCACATTTTTGTTGTGTCCACACTCTCTTATTTCTTTGGCTACTTTTTTCTCATGGGTATATATTTCAGGTCTTATTTGTTGTTGCACTTTTGTTTTCTGTTCCAAGTATTCACAGTTCAATCTTATTCTGGTTTCCTCATTTCTATCTTTCCTTTTTTATCTGTAACCTTTTCCTGTTCTGTATTTCTTGTCGGATGTTGTCGTTTATCCGCGGAGGTTCTTTCTTCGAATTACTCATAATTCACTTTTCATCTGTATTTCTTTTTCAGTTCTTGTTTGGCACTTTCCATAATTATTTCGTTCAGCTCATCGACACTGGTGGCAGTCTTCCATTGCAAACTATTTTCTACCCTAGCGGCATAGTTTTCTGAATTTTCTACCTTTGTGCTGTATTACTCTATAACTTCCCATATAAGGTTAATACCAAAGTTTTTAATTTCCACTTGTGTTTTCAAACTTATGTCAATTAGATTGTGATCAGAAATATCTGTTTCAAGTTGTTGTTGGTCAATTTTCATACTATTAAAGCTGGTGTACAGTTGTTGGTTACATATAGCGTAGTCTATAACACTTCTTTGCTGCTGTCTTTGCCATGTATAGAGTCCATCACATTTTATTTCATCATTTAGTAATATAAGGTTGTCCTTTTCTAGGCAGTCAATTATCATCTGTCCATTCTTATGTAGAGCTTGTTCACCAAGGAACCCAACGTGGCTGTTCATGTCCCCTATCATAAGGAGAGATTGGTCTTTCAGCTTTTCTATTAACTCGTTTAATTCTGCTTTCATTGACACTTGTTTTTCTAAGTCTGACAATGAGAAATATATTACAATTAAATGACAATTTAAGTTTCCTGTCTTAACTGAGAGATGCATAATATCTGTGTATTTTGTCTGTATTTGTAAAATTTCTATCTCACTGTTGTTTTTGTGTATCACTAATAAACCTCCTCCTTTCTGTTCATTTTCTTTTTTCATACTCATGTAAGACTTCAAATGATCACTTATAAGTACCTTATCTATTTTTAGTTGAGTTTCAGTTAGACAAACAATATCATATTCATTCATTACTAGGTTCTCAACTTTACACAACTTTGTTTTCGCTAGTCCTTGAACATTTAATAGTTTTAATATGCATTATTTCATCACTTATTGCCTTTAATTTCATCTTCTCCAACCTCCCTCGTTTACTTAGCATATAGAGGCTGGTTTCTCCTTGGGCCTTCCTATCTCTTATTTCTTGTCTCAGGTAATAGTCCTGTTGTCGTTGTTTTGGTGTCAAATCAGGTGCTAATCCAACTATTTTTTTCCTAGTGTCTGTTTCAGATCTGTTTCCTCGCATTCTTTAGTATATTAATTTTCTGGTTTTCATTATCCAATACTAGTAAAGTTGGCCTATTTCTCCCCTCCCGGGCTTCCTTTCCCAATCTTACTATTTTTTGGATGTTGATAGTGTTGCTATCTATCTCCAATGATTTCTTTATTATTTCTTTCCATACATCCTCATCATCCTTTTGTCCACTCTCTGGATTAGTTTTGTTTGACTCAGATATATTATACATTACTATATTGTTCTTCCTTCTCTGCAAACGTTTGAACATCTGGCCCCAGATTCTCCTAAAATAAGCAATTTAATCGCAATCTTAATTTTAAAATGTCTTCATTGAGCTTAGGTTTGGTTAGGTGAGTAAAATTAGGATAGTGAGGTTGGGCTAACTATTAACTGCATTAAAAAAAAAAAAAAGATAAAATCTGTATGATAGAATTTTATTTCAGTTAAATTTTACTTGCAGATTTGCTCTCTCCTTTACTTAGGATTTCTCCAGCATCATGCCATTGAAGTGCCAAGCTGTTCACTGCAGGTCAGGTAAGATGTGAAAATAGTCATTAGCACTTTAACTACAACCATGTAGTAAGTAAAGGTAAAGTCAGGGCCTTGCGCTTGCGCTATGCAGCGCGTGGCCTTGGGCACTCATCTCCCGTCACATTGGTCTTTAAGCCTGTGGTGGATAGAATCCATTAATCCAGGATACAAGGCCACTGTGAAATCCGGGTTACCACAGTTTATCTTCCTAAGAATCGGGTCACAACTCCTGAATTACACCAGGTACCCATTACTGTTGGGTGGACAGAGGCTTATCATGTGCTCACTTGAAACATATAAAAACACATTGTACTATGTATGACACAATAATTGGAACACTGAAATATTAAGTAAATTGATGTGCACTTTGCTTTAGGATACAATTCAACTGATGCTGAGAAGGCAGAGCTTGATGCAGGTCTCATTCCTGAGTGTAGGGCACACCCCGTCAAGAAATTCCAGGAGGACCATGCACTCACGAACAAATGGATAGCTGCTCTCTACCGCGACCCAAAAGAGGTATATATTTTTCTTGTAAAGTCTTATGCATTTTCCATAGGAATTTAATTTGTCTTGAGTGTCCAGACTAATACTACTTTCTACTACTCTTTGAAATGAAAAATCAAACATTTTAATTGTAACAGGTAAATATCAAGTCAGGTGGTGTGTGCACCAAACACTTTTTGGAGTCAGACTTTCTTTCTGGCACCACCATGAGGGGAGGTGAACGCAAGTTCAGGAATTTAGAGAAAAGTGCCATACCCATCCTGTTCCCGGATTACCCTCCCCTTGCTCAACCCAGCCCTGTAGAGAAAAGGTCTATCATCATGTCCACTCGTCAGGCAAGGCAAGACTCTACCAATAAGAGGATACGGGAGGAAGTAGATAAGTTTTTGGCGGTGGACAAGGTATCGACTTTGGACGACCTTTACCAAAAACTCCTACAGGAGAAACTCCCAATAGGTTACAAGTGTGTAGCAACAGCAGCAAATTATGTAAAACTTTCCCCCCTTCCCATTTTCTTTGCACTAACTATTATATAATAACTGAACATGTGAAAACAAAATAAAAAGATTAAGGAGGTTCACTTTTTACATTAGGTAAGATTTTTACCACTCGCTAACAACGTTCATATAAGATGTTTCACACAACATAACTAACGATAACCATGTTATTTAAGTTTTTACTGTTAATTTAAGGTGAAGTGCCTTTTTTTTTTTCTTCTCTTCCTTACTTTTGTTATGTTCCCTGTGGTTAGGGGAGTAAGAATTCTGCTACCGTGTTTGCCTCCGTATCGTAATAGGTGACTGAATGGGGCGGAATGAAGGAACGCAAACTCTTTCCTCTGTATGTTTTCCCTGTGGTTGTAGGAGGCGACAAAAGGAACTGGGCAAGAGGGCTGCATCGACTTTTTAAGTGTGCAGTTTTTACTGGTAGGCTAATTTTATATATTTTTATTTAGGCCTTTCTACTCTTTTTCAGTCTTCACTGGTACACGGACCCCAACAATTTGGTGTCAAAGGTTCTGGCCTGCCAGCACATGGTTCTCCACAAGGACTACAACCCTGTGGTGGCACATGTCCTTCTTGTGAAGCCTGACCTCAGCTTCAAGCTGTTTGTGGACGGGACCAGTGTGGGGCATGTCCGGGTCAGGCACTTGGTCCGGGATAAGTTCCACTTGATCAGTCAGGTTGTGAACATGATGTCTCTGCTCAGCACAATGGAGGGGACTGCTACGGATAAAGTTGAACAGACAACTGAAATCCTTGATTCAGTCCAGATGGCCGACCTCCAGCCTGAGCAGAGAGCGATCGTCAAGGCCTGCACCGAACAGCTGAGGCTCTCACAACACAAGAAGCAAGGCTGGCGCTTCTCCCAGGAACTCATGCTCCAGTGTTGTGTGTGGTTCCGTGTCTCGCCCAAGTTGTACCGCCAGATCTATGACAGCAAGTCCTTCATTGTGCCTTCACCAAGAAGCTGCAAAAGGTTGCTCGCCACTTTCAAGTTCAAAGGTGTCATCGACAACTATACCCTGAGCTACTTCAAGTTGAGGGCTGCTAGGCTTGATGACAAGGACAAGGTGGTGCATATGGCGATTGACGAGGTACACACCACGCAGGGCCTTGAGCTGGCCGGTGGGATCATTCACGGTGGAGCAGACGGGAAGGTCACTAAGGCGCTCCTCTGTACTCACATCCGCAGTATTGCGGGATCTGCCAGTGACGTGGTCAGCATGCTGCCAGTGGTCTCCTCCACCACAGAGGTCATCAACAGGGTCTTTGTTGATACCACATGCATGTTGACCAAGTTTGGCTACACCATTGTGACTGTGTCCTTTGATGGGCACAGGATCAACCAGAGCTGGTTTAACTCTCTGGGTGAGGATGGTAAACCCCCCGTCTCAATACCGTGTACGTCGACTCCACAGGACAGGGAGAAGTGTCTCTTCCCCATGTTTGACTCTGTCCACCTTCTGAAGTCAGCATTCTATCAACTCCTCAAC
Source organism: Cancer borealis (assembly GCA_036785275.1). NCBI lineage: Eukaryota > Metazoa > Arthropoda > Malacostraca > Decapoda > Cancridae > Cancer > Cancer borealis. The sequence continues at coordinate 86,329 of JAXIVD010000488.1, forward strand.
AAGGGCATACTCCATATGCCAAGGTACCCTGGAGCTGGTCAGGTAAGTTGAAATTTCAATATTAATTTGTTTTTGTTTTTTTATTCATCCAAATATTTGAAGTGTGCCAAAATCATGTATATTTCCAGCGTTAGCTAAAGCAGTCCTCTCGAAATCAATAAGTGTCGTAGTTATGTTTTTTCCAAGTCCCGTTGCAATGAACATGTACTTATTATGTACCTAACTTATTTTTCAGAACCCCTACCTCCCGCGTCACGTGAAGCTGGGACACCTGGACACGCTGCTTTGGTATGAGAAGTACAAGGGCCTGAAGAGTGGGCACAAGCTTACTCACAAGGTTCTCCACCCTTCCAATATCAAGCAGCAGAGTGTGTTCTTGGCCATGTCTGCCACCCATGATTCCACGGTGGCTGCCCTCCGGCTTTACGCGGATCAGAAATATTGCCCCGAGTTCCAGGACATCGCTGAATTCCTGGAGCTCCTGCAGCGTTGGTTCAAGATCTGCAACGTCAGGGGCAAGGACCAGGACAAACAGTGGAATGACCCTCTCAGGAAGGTCATTGAACTCGGGTGCAACCAGTCTGAAAGGAACCTTATGTTTCTCCGGGAGGTTGGTAACTTCATGAAGGAGTGATACGAGTCAGATTGCGCCCCCAAGCACAAATTCTCAAAGGACACAGCCCTTGACATGTACTACACATCCAGGGGGCTGTCGGCAGCGTCCCAGTACGTGCTGGAAACGCACAAGAACAACGGCATCAGCTATCTGTGCCTTGGCAAGATGTCCAGTGATGCCCAGGAGAATGCCTTTGGCCGGCGGCGGCGGATGTGTGGATCCAACTACTGGACGCAAGTACGCCAATTCTTTGAGAGTGAGGCCATCGTCAGGCGTGTCAACCTGGTGTGTCTTTCTCGATACACCTTGGAGGAGGTGGCAGAGGAGATGCAGACCGCCAGGGAGCAGCTGGTCATGGAGGACACTCGGGTGGTTCAGGTGTTGATTGGAGAGCTCTCTGACCTGGACCCTGAACCACCAAAAGACCTGCTTGCGGCAGCTACAGGGCACTTCTCGGGGTACCTGGGCAGGATGTCCTTGGGTGACCTCTCTATGTGCTGCCAGGAGGAGCTCTTCTGAGATAGCAAGGAAAAGTACCAGCCCACCTTTGAGGGCTGGGACCCCGAGAAGTTCCATGCGTTGATACGCCTGCTGGACAGGGGGACACTAGACGGTGGGGAAGAAGGCCTACATTACCCTTCACCAACTTTGTGGAAGACAGCGACAGTGACAGTGCTTCCCTTAAAGGGAGTTATTTGCTCTTACTGCAGAGTTTTTTTATTTCGTGCAAGTTATTTTCACCCTGCAAGACAGTGACGTATGTTGAATAATTTATTTTGTTGCTCATAAACACATTCTTTACATCACTCTGAAGTGTTTGCGTTTTATTTGAGATTCCTAAGTTGATTGTAAGTCTATTCGATTTAAAAAAAAAAAAATAGCCATAGGAACGGTTTGCGAAAGACCCATTTTCGAGTGAACAGTTAAGTATGGTGTAGTCTATGGTATTGCATATTAGTATGGACTACATTGGCTATGTATGTATGCGTTTTCAGTTAAAATTTCCAGTATTCCTGGAAATTATTGCAAATATGGTGTTTTTATTGGTGTCTTAGGATTTAATAATTGTCGCCCACCGATGACGTATGTTGACTAATTTGTTTTTGTTGCTCATAAACATATTCCTTACATTACTCTGAAGTGTTTGCTTTTTATTTGAGGTTCTTATCTTAATTATAAGTATTTTATTTGATTTTCCTAAAAATCTGCTGCAGGACCTACTTGCAAAAGGTCAGATTTCGAGTGTCCAGTCAAGTATGGTGTAGTCTATGGGCGGACCTTCAGGTTATATTCCTGTAATAGTAAACTCCACCGAGTGAGTCTAACATTTTTTTATTTGAACTTGTCCAAAAATTGCAAGGGACTATGATCAGAGTAGATGGTCACTAGGGGATCATAGACCGGAACATAAATTTCAAAATGCTGTAGAGCCAAAAGAATCGCAAGTAACTCTTGCTCAATTACAGAATAGTTCCTCTGGGCGGGAGTAAACTTCTTAGAGAAGTAGCAGACCGGGTGGTTCACTTGATGGTCGTCTGGCTGCATGAGAACTGCGCCCACCCTGGCCTGGCTGGCATCGACCACCAAGGCAAAAGGCCTGGTGAAGTCAGGAGCCCGTAAGACCGGCTGGCCGCACAAGATGTCCTTTACCTGGGAGAAAGCGCTCTCACGCCTCACTCCACGCCCACTTCTTCCCCTTTCGCAGGAGGTCAGTCAAAGGTGTCAGCAAGGTGGAATACCCTGGCACAAATCGGTGGTAGTAGCCCACTACCCCGAGGAACCTCTGCAGAGTGCGGCGACAGGTCGGCGCGGGGAACCTCCTGATCGCCTCAACTTTGGCTTCGGGAGGGGTGATGTAGCCGTGGCCCACCACATACCCCAAGTACTGGACCCGAGCCTTAACAAAATCACACTTGTCCAGGTTGACAACCAACCCAGCCTCCTGGAGCCGTGCAAACAGTGCCTCCACGTTGTCAAGGTGGTCCGACCAACAGGTGTCATATATAACCACATCGTCGATGTAAATGACGCAGTGCTGAAGGCCATCCACCACCTGGTCCATTTAGCGTTGAAACGTGGCTGGGACATTTTCAAGTCCATAGGGCATCACTTGGCACTGATACACTGCCCCATTAGCCACAAAACTGGCTATTTCTTTAGCAAGGTCCGTGAGAGGAACCTGCCAATAGCCCTTCACCAAGTACACATTTGAAATAAAAGTGGCCCCGCCGATGCGGTCCACTGAGTCATCCACCCGGGGCAACGGGTAGGTGTCGGCCTTGATGAGTATATTGACCTTTCTAAAGTCAATACAAAATCTAACCTTACCGTCAGGCTTGGGCTGAAGAGTGATAGGCGAACTCCACTGGCTATACGTCCTCTTAATCAGGCCATGCTCCAGCATATACTCCAACTCCTTCTCCACCAACTGCTGTTTCTGGGGATTCACTCTATATGAAGCCAGCTTAACTGGAGTGGACTCCCCCACATCAATGTCATGTTGGATCAGAGTAGTTCTGCCGGGGTCATTGTTAAACACCGACGGGTATTTTCTTAACCGCCGAAGCATCTCTCTATTCTGCACCTCTCCCAGGTGTTGTAACTTCTCAAGGAGTAGCACACTGTTCTGCTCCCAGTGCTCCGCGGGGACTATGGGTTCTGAACAAAGAACCTCGGTGGCCTCCTCTGCACGGCAGAAAAACAAAACTAAAGATGCCTTCTTCCTGGCAGAACTAAAACAACCTTCCTGGTTCTTTCTACGAAAGTAGGGCTTCAGCATATTAACATGGCAAAGCTGAGCCCTTTTACACCGATCAGGGGTGGCCACCAGGTAGTCCAAGTCCCTCACCTTCTTCTCTATTACATATGGGCCACAGTAACGAGCCGCAAGCGGCTGCCCTTGTTAAGGAAGCAACACCAACACCTCCCCTGGTGCAAAGCTACGAAATGTGGCCTTCTGGTCGTAGTATCCCTTCATCTTCTTCTGCGCTGCTCCGAGATGGTGCTGAGCCACCTCCAGCGCTTTCACAAGTCGTTCCCGAGTCCGTAGCACGCTTTTCAGGAGCTACTCCGAGCGGTCAGAGTGGGGAGTACACCAGGCTTCCCGCACTAAGTCCAAAGGGCCGCGCACCCGGTGCCCAAACACTAACTGATTCGGGGAAAATCCTAAGGACTCAGTGGGAGCCTCCCTCATAGCAAACAAGACATAGGGAACAGTCTCGTCCCAGTCTTTCTCACGTTCCATACAGAACGCCCGGAGCATCATCTTAAGCGTCTGGTGGTGTCGCTCTAAAGCTCCCTGCGACTGGGGATTATAAGCACTGGAAAGAACGTGCTTGATCCCCCACTCGGTCATAGTCTTCTCAAACAACTTCGAGGTGAAGTTGGTCCCTCGGTCGGACTGAATCTCGGGAGGTAAGCCAAAATGCGTAAAGAAGTTAAGGAGGGCCTTAAGCACAATTCGTGCATGGGTGCTCCTCACCGGTATGGCTTCCGGATACCGAGTAGTTACGTCCATGATGGTCAGCAAGTACTTATGACCGGCCTTAGTAGTAGGGAGGGGCCCCACCATGTCAATCAAGACCCTGGTGAAAGGAGGATCCACAGCAGGGATAGGGTGCAGGGGTGCTACAGGTGGAGTTTGGTTAGGTTTGCCCACCATCTGGAAGGTGTGGCATCTCTTCAACAACTCGGTAATATCTCCGACCATGCCAGGCCACCAGAAGTTGCCCCGCAGGCGGGCGAGAGTTTTGTGGACACCTAGGTGTCCACCCATGGGTCCCTCATGTGCCTACAGCACCAGAGTTTCCCTCAACTCCCGAGGCACTACCACCAGTAGTACTTCACTCCCGTCACTCTCCCTCGACCTGCGGTGTAACACCCCCCTCTGCAGCAGAAACTCCTCTTTTCCCCTTATCTCCCTATTCTCTTTTTCCACCTTAGCAAAACAGGGGGCCAAGTCGGTGTCCCCTTTTTGTCCCTTGATGAGCAACGCCGGCTCAATGCAAGTGAGGTCGGACGGGACCACAGGATCCGTCGGAAGGGGCGGTGCCGACATCCTGGTTCCGTCCCGGGGCCTGAAGCGTGGCGTGGGCTCATCCACCACGACCTCATCGGCTGAAGTGGGTGGACCCACCAGATGGGCCTCACCTGTCAGACAGTCATCTGGCAAGGGAACAGCCTGTTCCCAGCCTCCGGTACACTCGGCAGGGGTGGGAGCCTCCAACTCCCCTGCAGAGTTGGAAGTCTCCCCGCCCTCGGTGGTGACCCCCAACAAACTGTCCGACATACCAGGCTGGGACCCGAACTGAGTACCGGGATCCACAGCCTCACAACCAGAAAACACCACCGCGTGGGTGCTTCCTCCGAGATGCCCCGCAGGGTGAGGAATGCCAGCACAAGACTCCTCTACCATCAACACTCCTTCCTCACCCTTGGCGACAACCCCTGCCGAGTCAGGTGCTTCTACGGGTGGCCCTGCACTGCGGCAGTCAGCTCCCACACCTTGACTCACTGGAGAGCCCGGCTCGAGCTCATCCAGTTGAGAAACACTGCTCTCTTTCGACGGTGACCCTGCAGTGTCGCAGTTAGCCCCTAGAGTAGCAGCTTGTACCACCCGTCTAGCCTAAGACCGGGTGACAAGCCCAACAACTTTTTCCTCACTGCCCTCCAACACCGGTGACCTTGCCTCCTTGCAGTCGGCCCCAAGAGCGGCAGCTTCTTCCTCACCACTGTCCTCCCTATCCGGTAGCCCTGCTCTGTCGCAGTCGACCTCAGGAGCAACAGCATGCATCACCCTCTCGGTCTGCGACCGGGTGACAACAGCAACAGGGTTGGGTACACTATGTCCCGACTCCTCACCTCCCGTAGGGGTGGGCACCCAAACTCTCCCACCAGCTAAGTCATTCCTTAGCAAGAAATCAACACCTGCCACAGGCAGGTGCTCAGCCACTGCCACTTGAGCCGTAGTGGTTATCAGTGGACATGACAGCTTCACATCAGCCGTCACAAACTTTTCGACAGCGTTGAGGCCTCTACACAACACTGCCTTTGAAGAAGTCACCTTACCCCCGGTGACATTGCGGCACACAGACTGTTGTGCGCTAGTGTCTCGCAAAACAGTGACGGGATACTTGCTCCCGCCAATCTCAACTGTGCCCCCACACAGAAATGGGCGACACCAGTCCAGCTCCGCGTCAGCTGGAGACACAGAAGCTACTACAGGAGGGGAAACAAGTGAGGCCGCCTGAACCCCCTCCTCACAATCCAACTACGGCCCATTAGGAGCTTTCTACCCTTTATGACCACTAGGAGCGAGCAGCCTCTCCTCACGGTCCTGGTCAGGCCACACCAGCAAGGCAACTGGTTTCTGGGGTGTCTTAGAGGTACCCACTGTCACAAGTTTTGGGTATTGGGATCGAAAATGCCACTTAGCATGGCAGCTATAGCACGTAGGCTGGTTATCGTACTTTGGGGTGCTAAAAGTCATTTTCCCTCCTGACCCCCCCTTTGAGCCTGAAGGGGTAGAAGGGGATTGAGACTTCCCAAACCCGCTCTTATTGCCAAAACTGTAACTGCGGGAAAGGGAACGTGGGGGGACCAGAACTGGCACTGCCACCGTCCCCTGGCCCTCATGGTCCGCCCTCCTTGGATCCACCCCCAGCACGAGGCTCCGGACGATGGGCTAACACATGGTCGTCAGCCCAGGTGGCAGCCTCCTTCAACGTCTTAAACCGCTTCTCCCGCAGGAGACGCACCAGTTCCTTGTCAGCTGTATTGAAGAACTGCTCCATAACCATCAACTCCTCCAGGTCGTGGAGAGTATCCACTCTCTCACTAACGATCCATCTCTTAAACGCCTGCTCGTAAGCCCTCAAGATGTCAGCCTTAAAGTCCTCATAAACCTCCAAATCTTCTACCGACATATTGTCGTAGGCCTCCAAGGCTCTGCCTTTCAGCTTTTTGGCCACGAGGCCTACCCATCTTTCTTCCAGCCATCCAAACTCAGCCTTCTTCTCAAATCTCCTAAACCATTCTGCTACCTTCTGCTCATCAAAGTCAGGAATGAGCTGCAAGCTCCGTACCATCTGGCACTCAACTGAGTTCCCCTCTCCTTCTCCTCCCCCCTTATGAGTTGAGTTTGCCCCAAGTCTAGATCTTTCCCATTCAAAATCTCTATGTTTCTCCACCTCCAATCTTCTAACTTCTAGCTCTAACATTCTCGCCTCTCTCCTCTCTTCAGCTTCTAATTCTAACCTTCTAGCTTCTCTCCTCTCTTCAGCTTTTAACTCCAACCTCTTCATTTCTTGGAATCTCAACTCCTCCGCCATTCCGACTGACTGGAGACTGTCAGCAAGACTGGCAGCTGGGCTTACTCTCCTGAAACCCATCACGCTCCCACAAGAACTAACACGGCCCGTTGTATGCTGCAGGAGCTGTTCAGGCACTCCCTGAGCAAGGTTTAATCGTCCTGTAGTACTACGACCACTGACAGGACTAACAGGCCTATCTTCACCCAGGCATGGCTATTCATTAACGCCACATACAGGGTTGGCTCGGCCAGAGCCATCCTCAAGTCTTAAACCCACTCCCTTAAGTATGAGAAGGTTACAGACAAAATAGTGCCAATCTGGGAACTCAGAGCGCGAAATGTTATCACAATGGCTGTACGCGGGTAACTGATCTTACTGCGCAGAACCGGCTCACCGCTCTCACCACAGGGTGGTTGCCAAGTCGTACAATCAGCGCGGCCCATATCCCAGCACCGCGCTGCCGCTCCTTACTCGCTGAGAAAAACAACTTTCTTTCATGAAATCATTACAGGTTACAGAGACGACCTGGAACAATAATGAACATACGAGGGGCTGCAGGAAAGAATGGACTACAAGGCAGGCTACCTTGTAATACAAAGAGGAGAGAGGGAGAGACGTGAAAAATTAAAGAAAGAACAAAAAGAAGTTAAAGAAATCACAGAGCGCGGGGCACTCCTAACATCGTACCTCCGGCACTTCGCAGGCCATGCCTTGTCTCGTCACGTAGCTCCCCCATGACTTCCGCGCGCCTCTTTATCCTGCCACGTGGTTCTTCTAACACAAAGGACGGCATTTCTCACACGTCCCGCCGTCGCGCTTCTACATGACTTAACTCTCGCTGGTGGGCTTGCAACAATATATATATATATATATATATATATATATATATATATATATATATATATATATATATATATATATATATATATATATATACTGAATGCCTAATAGTCAATGAGCTACTCTTGAATGCAGAGTTGCAAACCTGCTGTAACAAGGAAGCTAACATCCTTCCTCTTACACACCCAAGCTCACATTCACCCTTATCTTTCAATTTAGTTTCACACAATGCTAACAAATCAAACTTTTGCTCCACCAACATTTTTCCAATCACCTTCCTTTTACCCTCATCTACACAAATTCAGAGACCCAATCTTTACGGTTTGTGGATATATTTTTCTCCCCTCCCATCTGTGCTTTTTCTTTCTATAGGAGAGTATACAGAGGAGGGCTTCCAAGACTCATCGCTCTGTTCCTTTTGTCGTCTTTTACAAAGCACAGAGATTACGGTGGTAGAATTCTAGTAGCCTCTAATACAGTGAAAGTTCGATAATCCGAAAAGCAGCAGAGATCGTGAATTCCGGATTACCAAAATTTTCGGACTGGTGGACGTGACCCATAACAATGTCCTAAAAGCCTGAAAAAAATCATATTAAATTAAAATAATTAAAATACAGTATTGTTATTGTGTTTTTTATTTACTTTTGAAGTGTAGTACAGTTGCAGGTCAGTTGTAGGTACAGTGTAGGTGCACTACAGTATCCAAAGATACGGTACTGTGGTAATCCAAGGGGTCATACTTTTTCTTAACGAGTCTTCCACAGTACATTAGTCATTTAATACAGTATTTGTTCAAATTAACATTGATTATTTAGGATATTAACTTAATTTGCATAGTATTTTTTCAACTTAATACTGTACAGTAATTAATCACTTGGGCCATTAACTTAATTTGTACAGTATTTTTTCAACTTAATACTGTACAGTATTTATCACTAAAGCCATTGACTTAATTTCTACAGTAATCACTAAGCCTATTACCTTAAAATTAGGAGTCATAGAGTGTCTTAGTCCGAGTCTGAATCAGGCATGGCAGGTAGAGGGTCATCTGCCATATGCTCTGCTTCATATTCAGTGGGAATGAACGAAGGACCTGCTTGTGGCTCGGGTTCCCACTGTGTGCTAGCTAGGTCTTGGGTTGTCATCTTCGATGATTATTTCTTTGGTGATGTCCATCTGTATTGGATTAACTTTCTTGGAGGCCTTTGCGCTTCTTGTAGATATTGTTCAGCATAATATGGGTGTCCATTACGTCGGCCACATTATAAAAGTGACTCTTTTCTGTAAATTTAACAAACTTTTCAAGGCCATTCAGTGCCTCACGCCAGCTCACACGTTGTTCCTCGATGTCTATGTCTTCTTCCTGGTCTTCGTCTTCTTTCTGCAGATTTAGGACACTCGATGTCAGCGTCGGTCAACTCTTGCACCCCAGGGAGATCAGAGTCTTGTTGAAGCCATTCAGTTACATCGTCTTGTCATCAAACAATTTGCAGCAGTGATCACCAGAGGCATTTGCACACAAAAGAAGGGTCAAGCGTTCTTTATTCATTTTAAAACCAAAGGCACTTTTCTCTTCTCCACCGGCAAGTGTTCGAGTAGGAACATATAAATTTGACATGGTTTAAGATCATGCTTCTGTACCAGTCTGGAAAAGATGTTATTATACCTCATAGCTGTATCATGATCAGCCGAATTTTTCTCCCCAGACACATGTAAAACTGATCCCATGCCTGATCTTAAAATTTCGCAGCAATCGTCAGAAAGTTTCACCTCAGTTGCAATATTCAGGTCTTCGCAGAATTATTTGGCTTTCTCGGTGATCATGAGACCTGAAATTGGCTTTCCTTCCGATCTTTTCCCATTAAACCATTTATACAGCACTTCATCCAATTGTTTCAGAACAGGTTTCTTTAATGTTTTTTGTTTTTCACACCCTTTAATGCTTTCACCATCAGCCAGGTATTGCTTCAAGTTTTTGGACTGCTTCTTAATGTCATAGATAGTCGATTGGCCCACATTAAATTCTTCCATCAATTTTGACACCCTCTCTCCTTTCTCTAAGCACCGTATTATTTCCAGCTTCTTAGCGAGTCACTGTTACATGTTTCCTTTTCCGAACCACGCCAAATAACAGGCAAGAAGCAAGTCCAACTTTGCTTCCATAAAGCCTACTGGTGCCAATGGCTTATGATATGGAAGAAAAGAAAAAATCTGCCTCTTGCACAAAATTTTCGAACCATCAGCCTCCGGATTATCGGACTCTCACTGTATAGGGCAAAATAATCATTATACTGCATTGATAATAATAATGAAAATAATAATAATAATACCCCTATAAGGTATATAGTTCAGACAGTGTCCAGAAGAGCTTCATTTCATTTTCAGTTTCCGCCTAGTGTAAGCCTTGTAAACGAAACGTAGGTCTTGTATCATGACAGTGAATGCGGTCAGTTGATAAGTGACATTACAGTATGTGATCTCATACATACATAGTGCATTGGATTTAGTGCTTCAAGATTTATCTGGCGACAAGCAGGATTTTTTTTAACCTATTTTTGTTTGCCCTTGGCTGGTACCCTTTAAATGTGAAAAAATACTTTGTCACTATCAGAGTCAAATAAGATGGTTTATAGTGTTGGCTACCATTGAGATGTGAGTTCCCAACTTATTTTAACAGTATTGTACTTACTTTGTGCTTTTACAAATGTATACATAATGTATTGTACGTTATTATACATTATTACATTGCAGAGTATAAAATTATTGTTTAATCATATATTGTAAGATTTAGCTGCCGTATAATTACCTAAAAAATACCATGAAAAATACCCATGCGTCTTTTAACCTCAGCACTTATCTATTACAAGTATTTTGAATACCATAAGACATTCTAATCAACTGTATTGTTAACATGTGAGAAAATACATATGTATATGAGCGTATTTACTCATGTCAGCCTGTATGAAAGATATTTTGTACATTTACATATGCTTTACAATTATGTATATACCATGAGTTTTTCAGTGAACTTTTACAAAAATAATGGCTGATGAGCAGTGCTCAATAAAGATGATGAATATATATATATATATATATATATATATATATATATATATATATATATATATATATATGTATATATATATATATATATATATATATATATATATATATATATATATATATATATATGCATATATATATATATATATATATATATATATATATATATATATATATATATATATATATATATATATATATATATATATATATATATATAGTCTGTTCTGGTGTGATAATGCCAGGCAACATTTGAGAAAAAAAAATTTTTTTCTTCAAAATCATGGTGCGTCTTCAAGATGCAGTGTCTTATCAACTGAAATTACGGTATCTAGACTTTTCCTGACGGTGTCAAACCCCTCCAAACCCCTATCTGGAGTCTGGTGACCAAGAGCTGAACAAACCAAGATCCAAACATGTTCTTTGGCACTGTACTTTCACATATTAAAGGGATTACTGCATTTTCTTATTTCAGCACCTCTACAGGATGTAATAATATAACTTCACAGAGTAATAAATGAACTTTGAGAATCAAATTAATTGATCTTATCTTTCGTGTTGTCCATTAGCTCATATGGCATTATGAAACAAAAAAAGTTTTGTAGTTAAAATACAAATGAAGAGCTCAACTAATTCATAAAGTGACTGATTAAATCAATCAGAGATATTTTATGCATTCTGGTAACACTGTAAATAATAATCTAAGATATAGTTTTCAGTTCCTCATGCTACCTGGCTGAGTAGCTCCGCGCTCCTGTGATAGGCCATGTTTAAGTATTGGCTATTGTACATTTTTGATATATGAATGGAAAAATGGCACCTTTCACTGGAAATGTGGTATTTTTCAACATTCAAACTAGACAAAAATACCTCACCTGAAAGGTTCATATGGTGTTGCAAATGATCCTTCTAAGTCCCTGGTGGTGCCTGTTCCTGTCAAGTGAAATTTAGTGTTGATGGAAGTGTTCAATCTGCCATCAAAATATCCTGGGTCCTCATTAATGGGAAGACGATATTCAACGGCTAGGTCCAGGTTCTCATATCCTCTCACTGGGGTTGTGATAGTTAACTGAAGCTTACCCTCTTCCTCTTGTTTAAAGTTAGCCCTCAGCTCTACCTGAAATGGAAATGATTTGCATCAAAGATAAGTCTGTAGCTATATAAAATGTTTCCCTCCAGAAATATCACCACCTTCATATCCTGCAAACACCCTAAAAACGACCAATAAATCTGTTACTGTTTGCTTTTTCCTTCGTATCAATTATCATGTATCAGATGACCTCAAAAGGCTGAGGGTGGATATAGTGGGACTCTCTAAGATAAGGAGGCCTGGATATGGCGAGATCAGTTACAGAGATTTTACCTACTACTGGTCCAGCATGAGCAATGGTGCCCCGTCTCAAGGACATAGCTAGCGGCTTCACCAGCATTCTGCAGCCGTCCGTTGGGAAGGTTGTTCTGGTTGATGAGCGTATAATGCGATTGAAGCGGAAGTACACATTTAGCTTTATGTCTTTTGTTGCATTGGATTCTCCTACCGAGATGTGTGTGGCTGACAAGATGTTCTACGGCAAACTTAACCCTGCACTGAACCAGTGATCCCGCGGGACACACACATTGTCTTGGGTGACTTCCATGCTGATATTGCCACTGAAAGAACTGGCTATGAGTTATGTGTTGGTCCCCATGACTCTGGTATCATGAACACCAACAGCTCTCCTGAATTTTGCAAAAGCCAGAAGGCTGAGAATTGCAGGTTCTTAGTATCAGAGACCAGAGCTGCACTGCTGGACTTGGTATAGCAATGCTGGAAGGATAACGAAGAAGATTGATTACGTCATCATTAGTGCTTTTTGGTGGATGCTCGAGATCTGCAGGGTTTTCTGGAATGCTGAGGTCTTTGCAACTCATCACAAGCTTGTTGCTGCACCACTCAAGCTCTTTTTTTACCTTTCCCTTTCTGCGCCTTGTCTTTTTGTGGGAGAGTATACATTTTTTTTAATGCAAACGGAAAACCAGTCAAGGGCAATAAAACATGTAAAAAAAAAAGAACAAAAAAAAGAACAAAACAAGCAATCAGAAAAAGGGATGCCAAATTAGGGTTACAAGTGTCTTGATACTCCTCTCTTGAATGAGCTCACATCATACTAGGGTCGAAATACAGATTCAGGTGAAGGATAGGTGGAAGTTGATAGACAGAGATGGAAAAGTTTGAACAGCAAAATGCAAGATGAAAAAACGGAACATATGCCTTCCAAGGGTTAAGACCAGCAAGGGCATGAGAAACATCATTACAAAGGATTTGAATATTAAGCATGAAGTAGTCAGAATGAGGTGGAGAAGGAATAACAAGCCAAGTATCAACCAATGTGGAATTGTCAGCAAAAGTTTGAGTGAAGAGTTCAGCCTTAGAGACAGAGGTTACAGCAGAGGTGCCATCTGGATGAAGTAAGGAAGGGAAAGATGAAGAAAAGAACTTGTTGGAGATATTTTCAGCTATATGCAAAAAGTCACAAGGAGAGTTAGAACAGGAAAGATTTTGACATTTCCTCTTAATGAAGGAGTTCTTGGCTAGTAGGAGAACAGATTTGGCAATTCCCGGCAGAAATATAAAGAGCGTGAGTATCAGATGGATGGCAGAGGTATTGTTTGCAAGCCTCCTCTTTATCATAGATAGCATGAGAACAAGCTAAGTTGAACCAAGGTTTATAAGCTTTGGGGCTAGAAAAAGTGTGTGGAATGTAAATACGGAAGCAGTAATCAATCCATGAAAAATCAGAATAGTATCTCCTCAGGTTATGTCACTTAGTCAAGGCATAATGCTAGAAGCACCTCCGCCTCGGTGGGTCCTGAGGCAATACTGCAGCGATAGGACAAGGTATTGAAATACACCGGGGATCAGAGCAGCCCAATGAAGAGGACAGTTTGACAGAGTAAGCAGAAGGATTAGAGGTAAGGAAAAGGTCGAGAATGTTGGGCATATCACCAAAGTGGTCAGAAATACGAGTAGGAAAGCAAATTTGAAGGCTTGTTCACCAGGTTGGTCATTGAAAGAAAATAAAAGCCAAAGCTGGTGGTGAACATCGAAATCTCCAAGTATGGAGATCTCATCAAAAAGAAAGTTAGTTACTTAAGATGTGCTCCACTTTGGAAGTCAAATGCTCAAAGAATTTTACATAGTCAGAGGAGTTAGGAGAGCAATAAACAGCACAGAAAAATTTAGTGGTAGAGTAACGGTTAAGTCTAAGGGCCGTATCTCTAGTGATTTCGTACCAACCGTCTCGCCGGGTTACGGTAGTGTGAGTCGTCGTAATATATTGGAACCGTCGGGTAAATTCGTCGGGCTGCTACCCCCTCCCTAAGCTTGGCCATCATCGGAATTTGTTGTTAATATTTTTCGTTATATTCCAATTAAGAGACTTCAGATATTTGAAAGACACAAAATAATTTAAATGAAAAATACTGATGTAGTTTGAAGATGCTCCAGAACATTGAAATACAACAGTTAGATTTTGGTGAAGAACTTATTTGTAGATGAAGAACGGAAGCCACCAGCGCAGTAGCAGACACAACACACAAGTAGTATCTCTTTACTTTGGCGTATAATTCTAGTTATTTCCAGCTTTTTAAGGTAAGATATATGTATTTCAGCATTCTTGGTAGTATGTTTATGAAGGAACTATGAAGAGACACAGCCTTTCATAGCATATTAATCCTAGAATAGGTATACAGTTGTGTTTGGAGCAAATAAATGTAAGAGAAAGCGTTCCTGGCGGCTTGCGTTATACTTTATGCCTTGTGTAAATGTTATTTCCAGCGATCTAAGGTAAGTTGCACATATTTCTTCATTCTTGGTAGTATATTTATGAAGGAACTATGAACAGAAGCACCCTTCCATAGCATATTAATCCTAGAATAGTATAGTATACGTAATAGTGGGAAGGCAGCTAGGTAGTTAGGCATACATACATATCCTTTCTAGGCTACCTAGCTGAGTGTTTAGATATTGTGACCCCTAAATTACTACGTAAACTAAATATTTTCGAGAATGGTTAAAAGAAATAGTCCCCTCAACCCTCCCTATTTGTAGTCTCTTTTTTTGGTTAAACTGGAGAATAGGTCCGCGTCGCGTACAAGCACGAAGCTGACATATCAGTTAGAAGACTCGGTAGTGGTTCCAGAAACGTTAAAAAAATGAGGTGCCTACTTCTAGTGTGGCCGTATATAGCACTCGAAAGTGTGGCGACACTCACCAGTTTCTAAGTCCAGCGAGCTCCCTCTCTCTGTAAAGTAAACACTGAACTGATTTTCTTTTGTTTATGACTGTGATTTGTGGGTAATGGCATATAAGAATTTCATGATATCTATAGAATTCAATTCACCAATCGTGGTGCCGCCCGTCAGTGCTATTCGTGCCGCTACCAATCACAGCCTTCCACACTAGGCTCAGATACGCTTTTGTTTGGTTTTAGGGACAAGTCAGGTGTATCGATACAGATTCATCGTCACTTGTAGACATGGCGCCCCCACCGTCTACCCCAACCCCTTCAGATCCCGACCCAGGAATCACCTACTCCACCATTGAGGCCGAGGTCCACCAGCTGCACAGCCCCAAATCCCACAGTGGTCAGGGATCAGGACGTGCCTTACAACATGCTACCCCCATGCTTTCGTCCCCCTCCAACCCCCCAAGGCCTTCAACCCGACCCCAGACTTCTGTTCACCCAGCTTCAGGTCCGGCTTCTCCCGCCTCCTCCATGGATACGGTCATCTCCTCTCTTTTCACCCTCCTTTGGAAGGGTTACCACCTATACCAGAAGGGTACACCTGTGCCGGAAATCCTCACTTATCTGTGGCCCACCCTCTCCACCCTCATCTCCTCTCTATTTGAATAGGAGATGGCCCTCACCTTCCTCCTCTGGAATGCCAGGTCTCTCCTTAGGAAGACAGCGGAGCTCCAGACTTACCTGCGGGACTCACTTCCTTCGGTGGTCGGGTTGTGCGAGACCTGGCTCTCCCCTCACCTAACACTCAATCTTCCGGGTTACTCCATCTTCAGGCGGGATCGCCATCAGGGCCGCGGTGGGGGTGTCCTACTAGCCCTCCGTGAAGAGCTGCTCTACTCCCCGCTTCCCCTTCCTCAGTGGCCGGGCGGGCACCTGGAGGTCATTGCTGCCAGGGTTAGCCTCCTGAGAAGTTCGCTCACCGTGGCAGTGATTTACAACCCGGGTGGCGCCGCCACTTCACAGGAGTTGGAACACTACATTGCTTCTCTTCCTCCTCCGGTGATCATCATGGGGGACTTCAACGCATATCATCAATGTTGGGAGCCTGACCTGCCACCCCATAAACGAAACCCCTCAGGTAACATATTATTCCAAATAGTGTTGGATTCACCTAAC
Source organism: Cancer borealis (assembly GCA_036785275.1). Taxonomy (NCBI): domain Eukaryota; kingdom Metazoa; phylum Arthropoda; class Malacostraca; order Decapoda; family Cancridae; genus Cancer; species Cancer borealis. The sequence continues at coordinate 102,561 of JAXIVD010000488.1, forward strand.
CTCTCCCTGTTGAGTCCGCCTGGACTGGCCACCAGGCTCCATCCCTACACTGGTGACCCCTCGATCCTGGACCTATTTATTGGTGACCCGGCCTTCAACACCTCGACCTTCTCTACTGGACCATACATGGGGAGTGACCACCTTCCTGTGCTGGCTTCTGTCCCACAGGCTCCCCCAAAGCAACATCCTGGCTGTATGCCCCGCTGGAGAATTACAAACTCCAAGTGGCCGCGTTACAGGGAGGCCCTCCAGATCCCAGTGGATATCACCACTCTTCCCTTGGACGACGCCGCATCTTCCTTCCATCAGACACTGGAAACGGCGGGTGCAGCTGCATTCCACCTTGCCACGCGTCGCACACCCCGTCGCCCTGGGAAGCCCTGGTGGAATGACGACTGTGCCCGGGCAGTACTGCCCCGCCGCCAAGCCTGGAACCAGTGGCGAAGAACATCCACAATACTGGCTGGCACCACCTATCGCCGTCTTGATGCCCTCTGTAACAAGACCATCCTCAAGGCCCAGAGGAGTGCATGGGATTCCCACTGCCCCTCCCTCTCCTTCTCTTCCTCCACCAAAAGAACGTGGGACTTCCTGCACTCTATGGAAGGCAAGAAGGCACGCCATCTCATCCCCTTGACAGACGGTGCCCGGTCCCCGTTGGATGACTCCCAGAAGGCGGAGAACCTGGCTCACCACTACCACCTGAGAATCGGCCTTCCCCCTTCTCTTCATCCTCCAGTGGACCTCCACCGTGCTGTCTCCATTTCCATCGCCTCCCCAGGTATCCCTAACCTCGCTCAACCTTTCACCCGGCGGGAACTTGATGTGGCCCTGTCCACGCTGCATGCCGGTAAGGCAGCTGGACGAGACAGCATTCCTTATGACTTTCTCACCCACCTCACCTCCCCTATACAGGACTGTCTCTTGCTCCTATACAAGACCAGCTGGGAGACAAAACGATTCCCCAACTGCTGGAAGCCCTCTGTCCTCATCCCCATCCCCAAGCCGGGAAAAGATCCAACACTCCCGTCTTCCTACAGGCCCATTGCACTACTCTCCTGCATCGGAAAACTGATGGAGCGCCTGCTGTCCACACGCCTGTCCTGGTGGCTGGAGGAGAAGCTCTTGTTGAGGGAGGAGCAGTGCGGCTTCCGCCCTCATAGAGGCACCATGGACGTTCTGGGTCAGCTGGAATACCACGTTTGTGACACCTACCGCCACCGCCAGGTCATGACTACCATCTTCGTTGACCTGGAAGGAGCCTTCGACACAGCACCACATGAGGGTATCCTGTACAAGTTGGCTGACATGGGCATTACCGGGGCCACTCTTGCCTGGGTCCAGGACTTCCTTGCTGGTCGCTCATATCAGGTTGCGGTGGGCGCTTCCTTGTCACACTTCTGTCCCATTCGCAGAGGTGTTCCTCAAGGCTCCATCCTCAGCCCTCTTCTATTCAACGTCCTCCTTTCAGACCTTCGCATTCCCCCCCACTCACATCTCCTTCTTTACGCTGACGACATATCCATTGTCAGCCGAGCACCAACTTTGGCCCAGGCGCAAACTCACCTGCAAGAGGCGGCAACCTCCCTCGGTGAATGGGTGACCACCTGGGGTCTTAAGGTCAGCGCCCCTAAGAGCACGCTTATGTGTTTCACCCTTAAGCGACTCCCCTCCCCACCTACTCTCCAACTGTGTGGCCAGGCAGTACCTTATTCCAAGACACACACCTTCCTGGGGCTGCGGCTGAACGGTCCGTGCCTCTCCTGGGTCGGGCACATAGAATATCTCCGCACCTCCTGCAACAAGCGCTTGGACGTGATGAAACGGATTGCTGGTATCCGTTGGGGCGCCAAACGGGATCTCCTCCTCCAATACTATCTTGCTACCATCCGCCCCAAAATCATGTACGGCAGCAGCATTTATGGGTCAGCGGCACGGACCGTCCTTACTAGGCTGGATCCCCTCCAGAATGCAGCCCTTCGGATATCCATGGGAGCCATGAAATCCTTCCCTGTTATCTCCCTGCAGGCTGAAAGTGGCATCCTCCCCTTGTCCGCCCACAGAAGGGAGGTTCTGTGCCAGTACTACCACCGCATCTTATGCCTGCCTTCGGCTCACCCGCTTGCTACTCTGTACAGAAACTCTGGTGTGGATCATCACACACCAGTTTGGTCTCCGGGTGCCAGACAACCACTACTGGTTAGGGCCCTGCAGGCTCTCACCATTTTTGACCTACCACCACCACCACCACAACCCACCAGCCCACATTCTCCCATCCCACCCTGGCTGGACACCACTTCTAAGTACACCCTGCACCTTCCAGGCCTCTCTTCTCGGCACTCTGCTGGTATTTTGGCGGCAGCACTATTCAGCCAGATGGACAGAACGCTATACCACCACCACATCAAACTCTTCACCGATGGATCACACTCCCCACCACTCCCCTCCACGGCGGCAGCCATCTATGACCCTGCCAACTCCATCTGCAGGACATGGAGGCTCCCTCCGGAGACAGACGTCCTGACGTCTGAACTCTATGCTCTCCACCAGGCTGTCACACACCTCCACACCTCTCATACCAAAGGCAAGGCGGTGATCTACACCGACTCCCTCTCCTCACTCCACCTCCTCCTATCCCGCCACCCCCACTCATCCACGTCCCTCGTCCACGACATCCAGAGGGCCCTTTTGCACCTTACCACTGAGGGCTGGGATATTGCTTTTCAGTGGATTCCCTCCCACGCTGGTATCCCAGGCAACAATATAGCAGACTCCGCTGCCAAGATGGCTTTAACAGAGGCAAACATAACACCTTTCCCTCTACCACTCTCCACAGCCAAACGCCTCATCTCCCGGGTCTGCCGCTCCGCTTGGAATAACACGTTCGGCGATGCCCTCCGCAACACCTCCATGGGCCATTACCGAAGTGACTCCTCCCTCCAGCCGTGGATACGACAAAAATCCCGTGTCCTGGATGTCTCCCTCACCCGCCTCCGCTTGGGGCACACAACACTCACAGCTCACCTACACCGTCTTCGACTGTCCCCTGATCCTGACTGCCCCTGGTGCAGGAACGTCCCCGAGACTATTGAACACTTTCTGCTGCAGTGTCCACGCTTCCACTCCCACCGTGTAGAGCTACAGTCTCAACTCCTCGCTCTGAACATCAACACTTTTGACCTGCCCACCCTGCTGGCGGCGGCTGGTGTCCATCCCTCCCTGCAACACACCGTCATCCGCCTCACCTGTGCCTTCCTGAGAAGGACAGGTCAACTACCGCGCCTGTGATAGCATCATAGGACATTACCAGGGGCTCATAGTGTTCCCCAAGGGATCCTCGCAGCCCTAAAACAAGAACAAGACAAGATATGGCGCCCAGTGGATTACACCTGCCAGTGTCTTGTGAAGGATGTTATTTGTCCTATGGCGATTTTTGTGGGACATATTTCAACGACTGTGAAGGGTTACTAAAACTGTTAACCAAGTTCGCTGGCAAATTTGTCGGCAAAGACGAGCATGGACAGTTCCGCCAGAGCCTGACAAAATTTGCCGACAAATTTGTTGGCGCTCGCCCTCCCTGGCAAAATTGCCGACGTCGGCGAATTTGTCAGTCGTGTGACCATGAAAAATTGCCCGTGTGACCCGGCCTTTAGTCAGACATGGTTTAGTGCCTGTAAAAAAACTTTGTAAAAAATGTGGAAAGGAGTGCCGGCTGGATATACATAGGAAGGCCCCATCTCCATCGCCTGAACAATAACCACACCACACCGGTAAGTCATAACGGTTTCATTTTGGAGGTCCTTTGTTATGTTAGGTCAGTGTCCTATGGTGATTCCAGGGTGGGCGCAGCTCCTGCTAGGTTAGGTTAGGTTAAAGTCCGAGCAGTGGGGTCCAGGGGGGCGCAGCCCCCCCTGGTTAGATTCAGGTTATGGTTAGGTTAGGTTAGGTTAGGAAATTTCGATTTTTTTTTTCTTCGATTTTTTTTCAATTTTGAACGGCCATATTTCGCTTAATTTTCATCCCCCCCCCAAAACCTCCGATTCCCCAGGCTCCCCCAAGCTTGTTGGAAGGGATAGGGGGGGAGGGAGGGGAATTGGGGTGATGGACTTATTCTCCAGAATTACCCTTTTTTTTTATCATAGCATAAAGAAAACTTAAGCTTATGTGAACTAAACTTGATAATTTTGAGTCTTTCATGATTCAAGCCAAGCAAGTTGACTAATGTTATGCTGAGATGTATAAATGCAAGGTTACACCTGCTTATACTATCATTTTCACAATTTATGTACTGTTTACAGTAAGTTAGTCATAAACATAATTTATTTAAGAATTATTGGAATGCTATGAGTGCTGATATTTTGTCATCATTTTAACATGTAAAATGTCAGTCTGGTTGTAAAAATAATACAAGTGCTTATATATATTGGTTCTATCAATTACATATATATGTTAATTTTCGTTGGTTTACTTTATCAGGATATAATTGTATATATTTTCTCTTATCAGAATGGCCAACTATGATGAATTTGGTGACGGTGAAGACCTGGCAGTGGGAGGAATTGGCTGCCAGACCATTATAACATTTCCATCACAGACAGGATCCCTTCCAAGTGTACCAAGAAGAGGAATTTAGACAACGATTTTGACTCTCTAAAGAATGTACACAAGGTGAAATAGGTTTCCATCTATGGTTATGAGGATATATGATAGACTATTACTAATGTTGGTACATCCTAGGATGGGAATAGCTTGATTAACAGTAGCAATGTATTGTCACTAGACTTCTCATCTGTAAGACAGCAAGGTTAATTTAATACAACTATCTACATAAAAAGCTCATAGCGTACGGTACTCACTTGCCAATTGGTGAATATGCAAAAAAGTACCATACGGTACTCACTTGCCAATTGGTGAATATGCAAAAGAGTACCGTATGGTACTCACTTGCCAATTGGTGAATATGCAAAAGAGTACCGTACGGTACTCACTTGCCAATTGGTGAATATGCAAAAGAGTACCGTACGGTACTCACTTGCCAATTGGTGAATATGCAAAAGAGTACCGTATGGTACTCAATTGCCAATTGGTGAATATGCAAGTGAGTACCGTATGGTACTCACTTGCCAATTGGTGAATATGCAAGTGAGTACCATACGGTACTCACTTGCCAATTGGTGAATATGCAAGTGAGTACCGTATGGTACTCACTTGCCAATTGGTGAATATGCAAAAGAGTACCGTACGGTACTCACTTGCCAATTGGTGAATATACGGCAGGGAGGCTGGAACATTTGAATAACTTCGGGACCCGAAGGAACTAAGAATATATTTGCTTCAAGGCTATATATACATATGTAGTTAATAAGGGGGTATAGGATTAACAGGAACTACCTTATGTAGGCCTCCGGGCCTTTTGTAGCTTCCTTATATTCTTATTCTTATGTTCTCATGTTTTTTTTTCCCAATATGCAGCCAAACAACCCTAATATATTATATTTGACATGCCTGAGACCCTTAAAATGTATTCATTTCCAAATTCAGAAAATTCATTGTAGGATGAAGTATGTGTATTTGATGGTGAATATACGGCCGGGATGCGGGAACATTTGAATAACTTCGGGACCCGAAGGAACTAAGAATATATTTGCTTCAAGGCTATATATACATATGTAGTTAATAAGGGGGTATAGGATTAACAAGAACTACCTAATGTAGGCCTCCGGGCCTTTTGTAGCTTTCTTATATTCTTGTTCTTATGTTCTCATGTTTTTTTTTCCCAATATGCAGCCAAACAACCCTAATATATTATATTTGACATGCCTGAGACCCTTAAAATGTATTCATTTCCACCCCAAATTCAGAAAATTCATTGTAGGATGAAGTATGTGTATTTAGGGTTGTTTGGCTGCATATTGGGAAAAAAAAACATGAGAACATAAGAATAAGAATATAAGGAAGCTAGAAAAGGCCCGGAGGCCTACATTAGGTAGTTCCTGTTAATCCTATACCCTATCATCAATTTTTCTTCCTCAGGTCTCCCAGTCCAACCTATCTTAAAGCTACTTGTGGCTCTCAGATACAGGCAACGGGGAATGTTCAACTTTCCATTGCTGACTGTTCAGATATGTTACAAGCAAGTGTAAGCAAATGTCTCAAGAGCTATTGCTTCCCTGGCACCAGAATTAGAAAATTTTCACAGCCTCCAGAAGAGGGAAAAATTATGGAAAATGTTGTTTTTATGGGTGTTGTGCTTGGTGTAATTGGCTGTATTGATGGGTTCCACATTCCTATAGTTAGTATAGCTGGTGATAACGCTGAACTATATATATAGATGTAAGAAAGTTTTTTTTTTTCGTTAATGTAATGGGTGTGTGTGATGCAGATTTTTGATTCACTTCACTAATCACTGGTTGGGCTGGAAGTGTACATGATTCACGCATTTTTCCTCCTCAAACTTGCATGAACTGCTAGAATCAGGTGGTTACAGAGGTTATTTGTTAAGTGACAGTGGCTATGCCTGCCACCCATATCTAATGACTCCAAGCTTAAATGCAACCACAGAGAAAGAAGCGTCACAATCTGGCACATGTTATAACAAGAAATGCTATAGTGAGTGTTTGGAATATGGAAAAGGATATTTGCAATATTAGAGAGTAAAATGAGAACAAATTTGAGAACTGGAAATAATAATATAACTGTATGGGCTGTATTTCATAACATGGTAATTGAAAGTAGGCTTGATTAACCTTATTGAAGAACCTGAAAATGTATTGCCAGATGCCATAGAACTTGTGCCCCATGTACAGGCTATTATAGAGACAATCAAGAACATATTAATCAAAGAGGCATATGTACCAAGGAATATGATAAATGTTGCATAAGTTGGTACCGATGAATTGACTTGTAAGGGGGCGGAGCTAAGCTTCGGTTTTGAAGAACTAGAGATACCAACATGCGTAAACCCAGCCACTGACACGAAGGTCGGGAAGATTTGAATATCTGCGGGATCCGAAGTGACTCGGAATACGGCCCTAAAGCCGCATTTTTGTCGTCCACGGCTTCGAAGATTATAAGCGTTTACATGTGTCGCCAAACTTCGTTTGTTTTCACGAACACGATTTTAAGGAGAAATGTCTTGGTTGGTGTTGCCACAATTTTCCTCATATATTTCAATCTTAATGCTTGTTTTCAGTTTTTTTTTATATTAAAAACGACATATATTATATACATATTTTAAATTATAAGCACTGAAATGATCTCAAATATCTTAATTTCTTCAGAGTTATTCGAAATAGATATCATGATTTGTCCGTATATTTCGCACCGTTTCCATCCTTGACTCTACCTAAGGTAGAAGCCAACATCTCGCTATGTAGTACACATTCCCTTATATATTACAATCATTATGCTTGTTTGTGGATTTCTGTTATATTAAAAACCACATTAATAATGTAAATGTTATGTATTTCAACAACTCATGATCTCAAACATCTTACTTTCATCTTATTTATTCGAAATGTATATCCTGCTGATTCTGTATTGAAACTACAGCACCCGCCATACTCGTCCTAAGCCCAGTGCCCACAACATGTCCATCTATCGTCGTATTCAGATCACCTTACCAGTAGCAGCAAGATGTGTGTGTGTGTGTGTGTGTGTGTGTGTGTATGAGTGAGTGTGTGTGTGTGTGTGTGTGTGTGTGTGTGTGTATGAGAGTGTGTGTGTGTGGTGTATGAGAGTGTGTGTGTGTGTGTGTGTGTGTGTGTGTGTGTGTGTGAGAGTGTGTGTGTATGAGAGTGTGTGTGTGTATGAGAGTGTGTGTGTGTGTGAGCACTGGATGGCTAGACTTGTGCTGCCTGCTAGCGAGCAGGCCTTAGGACTAAGGAGTGAAGTGACGCGGGCCCGGCCTGGCGTCCTCGGGCCTTCGTATCTGGAGTGCGGGCTCGCTCCAATGAAATGTTTGTGTTCGAAACTGGATCTGTCTTCAGTGTCTAAATTTTCTTTGACTTACATATTTTTGTGCAATATACAAACATCTTATTTCTTACTTTAATTTGATGAAAATAATTGTAAACAATATGATATGCTTTTTACTTATTATTAGGAAAAAGGGAACAATTGTAAGTCGAAGCTACAACCACAAAATGCATTGAAACATCAACACCCACACAGGTTTGATTGTCACATCTTGTTATTTTCTACATTTCTCTAATATATTACAAGCTTTTTGCTTGTCTTTGGCGTTCTTCTATATTATAAACAATATATATAATATAAATCTTATGTAGACGATCAACTATAATGGTGTCAAACATCTTACTTTCCTCTGATTTATTTAAAATATATACCCAGATTCTTTCTCATGAAAACACACACATCCGCTTCGCTCCACCCATGTAGAGGGCCCACATTCGTTATTTTCAACACTTCCCTAATATATTTCAAGCTTTATGCTTGTTTTTGGTTAGCTTTTATATAAAAAACAACATATATATTATAAATCTTATTTATTTCTACAACTGTTATGGTCTTGAACGTCTTACTTTCGTCTTATTTAATCGAAATATTATCTCGCTCAGTGTCTACACAGATGAAGTTCTGAAGTTTGATAAGCTGTGATTGGTTACATGACAAGAGGCAAAACACTGGCAAACACAGAAATTCGTATATTGAAAGTGTTTGCGATATGTTGGTCAGAATTTGCCTAGTCATTGCATCTTGGCAAGTGGCCTTGACATTACATGTAAACGCCTTATCTTCGGTAAACCCAAGTCAATCTCAAGTCAATCCCGCCTGGCGCGTTTTTGTCGTCCAGTTTCGGCTTGGAGGATACGAAGTAGTGATGGGCGTTCCGACTCTTTTCCGAGAACCGAGTCTTTCGTTCTCGTTCACTCCAAAGAGCCGGCTCTTCCGGCTCCCAAACGGCTCTCAAATATTTTATTTTAGTTCCCCATATTCTGTTTTTAGTCTTTATAATTTAGAAAGAATTTCTTAGGATAACTTAGCTAGTTAGCTTTCAAAATCTACTGAATTAAGGAAAGGTGAAAAATCTTTAAAAAAACGTTTGTTCATTTATTTTAATTTAAACCAAATTTATATCAAATTATAGACTAAATCAAATGTACCTGTTATTTAGTTAAAAGGTTAAAAAGCCTTAAAAAAATTACCTTAATTAATACCAATCATAGAAAACATTAATGAATTTATACACAATCCACCTAAACAACTTGTTTCACAGTTTCAGACATGCAGTGTATTCAAACTGAGAGGAATTTCTCTGACTTAATAATAATACCCATAAACATTATTAAAGATAAAGTTAAAATTAAAACATAAGATATAGTTAAAGTTAAATCAAATACAAAGCTTCTCAAGTTTTCATTTTTTTCTTCTTCATTATTTATATACCGGTTACGTGTTTTGAGGGTTGAAAACAAAAAACATAATTTAGTTGAGAAACAAAGTCTATAAAAATTAGTTATCTACATGTCTGTACACTGTACACACTTTCACAAACTCGGTCACACACATACACAGACAGACAGACCGACAGACAGACACACACACACACAAACATAATATCTATTTCCTTTCCTATCTAATATCTATATATCTATCTTAAAGATAGATAGATAGATAGATAGATATTAGATAGGCATGGAAATAGATATTATATGTGTGTGTGTGTGTGTGTGTGTGTGTGTGTGTGTGTGTGTGTGTGTGTGTGTGTGTGTGTGTCTATCTGTCGGTCTGTATGTCTGTGTATGTGTGTGTGACTGAGTTTGTGAAACTGTGTACAGACATATAGATAACTAATGTTTTTAGACTTTGTTTCTCAACTAAATTATGTTTTTTATGTTTTCAACCATCAAAACACGTAACCGGTTTATAAATACTGAAAAATACATTTTTCTTACAAACTTTTTGGCGTATATTTAGATTAAATTACATGAATAGATAGAACTTTTAAAATCACATCATTAAGTATTAGTGCATTTTTTCTGTACGACTAATATTTACACGACAAGAATTAATGTTTATGGTTGGGTGGGGCTGTGGGGTTACGTAATAACGGTTATCTCTCTCTCTCTCTCTCTCTCTCTCTCTCTCTCTCTCTCTCTCTCTCTCTCTCTCTCTCTCTCTCTCTCTCTCTCTCTCTCTCTCTCTCTCTCTCTGATAGATAGATATTAAATGAGAAAGAAAATAGATCATGTTTTTGTGTGTGTGTGTGTGTGTGTGTGTGTGTGTGTGTGTGTGTGTGTGTGTGTGTGTGTGTGTGTGTGTGTGTGTGTGTCTGTCTATCTGTCTGTCTGTTTGTCTGTCTGACAGACAGACAGACAGATAGACAGACAGACAGACAGACACACACACACACACACACACACACACACACACACACACACACACACACACACACACACAAAAAAAAAAAAAAAAAAAAACATATGATCTATTTTCTTTCTCATTTAATATATATCTATCAGAGAGAGAGAGAGAGAGAGAGAGAGAGAGAGAGAGAGAGAGAGAGAGAGAGAGAGAGAGAGAGAGAGAGAGAGAGAGAGAGAGAGAGAGACTTAGACAATTTTTCATTCATGGTCACACACACACACACACACACACACACACACACACACACACACACACACACACACACACACATACTATCTATTTTTTTTCTTATTTAACATTTCTATATGAGAGAGAGAGAGAGAGAGAGAGAGAGAGAGAGAGAGAGAGAGAGAGAGAGAGAGAGAGAGAGAGCGCGCGAACAATTGGCGGTTGACTGTTACGTAATGTAAGTTTGAGGGGTGGTGGGGTACCCAACCACCCCTCAAATTATCGACGTAGTTGACTTGTCTTTTATCGCGTAAATATTAGTCGTACAGAAAAAATGCACTTATGCTAATTGATGTAATTTTAAAAGTTCTATCAAATCATGTAATTTAATCTAAATTTACGCCAAAAACTTTTTTTTTTTAATGTTTTCATTATTTATTAACTGTTTACATGTTCTGATGGTCCAAAAAATAGATATATTTATTTTCTTATTTTAATTATTCGCAGATTTTTTGACTTAAACTCCATAGTTTTCGTTTTTAGAAAACGAAATGTTAAATACTAGTTTGACAAAAATTATGTTAAATAGTTATTTTCTTACCTTCAAAAGGCCTTTCAGCTGGTGTAGTCTGATTTTGAATAGCGCTAATAGTTAAGAATTTTTTTTTTTCGATGGTCATTTATCATTGAGTTTCATTTTCAATAGAATGGAAAGAAAGCTTGTTTCATTTAACTTCCCTAATTACTCCTAATCATTTTACGTCAATTCCATAGTTTTCGAGTTATAAGGAAAAAACCTTAACGATTAGTTTGACAAAAAAATGCAACTATAATCATTTAAATAATTTTAAAAGGCGTATCAGCTAGTGTAGTTATTTTTTATTTATTTTACTCACAGGTTATGAAAAAAAAATTTTTCCTTCATTATATAAAGAGTAATTTCATTTTTAAATGTTGCAACAAAGTTGGATTCCTGTTCACTCTGTGTCTATTCGTAGTCATTGTACGTATACCTTATGGTTCTCGAGCTATAATGAGAAAATGAGTTTTGTGTTAAAAAATTAACTATGGAAAAAAATATACTTGATTTGTACAATATGTACACTATTTTGAGACGAGTTCTATAATTTAATTTGACCTCTTAATATTATCAGATTGTCTTCATTTACCGATATGTTATAGGGAATATTAAAGTGTACATTCCACATCATTGGCCTGCCATATACACCATATATTTTCTGAATTATTCATATATATGTGTTTTATGTGTTGAGTTACCCCTCTTTACCAGAGGGCAAAGCACTTGGAAATACAGTTTTCTTTGTTAACTTGAAGGGGTAACTTAACTATTTTACTATATAATTTCTATGAATAGGCTTCATTCTCGTAAGTATTATTATTATTATCATTACTATAATTATTAACAATCGGTAATTTTTGCATTTTGTTAGAAAATTGCAAAACTATGGAAAAACTAGAAAAAAAAAATTAACGGCTCTCAAAAAAATCTCAAACGGCTCTCGAGAAAGATCCGGCTCTTCTCGTTCATCTGGAAGAGCCGGCTCTATGAACCGACTCGTTCACAAAGCGCCCATCACTAAGACTAGCGTCTAGCTACTATTCGCATCCGCAGCCGCACTTAGCTTAGGGCGCGACTTAAGACTTTGTCCTAATAGTTAGGACCGATTTCCGCCATTTTATATGCTTAGGATTGTCTGAGACGAAGTCTTAGCTTTATAAGTATGGGCCTGATGAGTCTACATCTCAATCTAAATCTGAATTTGAGTTATACATTGTACAGGCCAGAAAGGCCTCTTACAGAAGATCTACTGTAAGAAACTGTAAGATTAAATACAAATGTAAGGCGTTTACATGTAGTCTCAAGTCGACTTGATAAAAAGCAAAATCTTGGCAAGTTTTGGCAAATCCACCCAAGACACGAATTTCTGCGTCTGCCCTCTGACCAAACAACCAATCAGGGCACAGCAGCATCCAACTTCATCTACCAAAGACACTCAACGGAATTTATTTCGAATAAATTAGAGGAAAGTAAGATGTTTGAGACCATTACAGTGGGTTTAATTCATAAGATTTATATTATATATGTTGCTTTTGATTAAAAAAAACAAGCATAATGATTGAAATATATTAGAGAACGTCAAGTGGAGGCTCTCCAGAGCCTTGAGAAGAATGTGAAGGAGCTGAGGCTAGAGAATAGGGAGCTACGGACTTTGCTTGGGCCCTCAGGAGCCCAAGAAAAAATGTCTCCCTTACTCTCCGTCGCGAGGTGGAGTCTGGGTGGACAGTGGTAGGACGAGGAGTGGGAAATGGCAATAGAGGCACTATTGCTAAGATAAATGGTGGTGGTGGTAAGACAGGACAAACGCTAGCCGTCAAGAACAAGTTTACCGTGCTTAAGGACCAGTGCGCTGGAGAAGCTGTTGTCCTCAGGTAAAAAGGGTTAAAAAGGTAAAATTGTTGTTGTTGGGGACAGTCAGATGAGGGGCCTAGGCAGGTTGTTTTGTGCCAGGGACAGTGAGAGGAATAGAAGAGGTGTCTGATAGGCTGGAGGATGTGTTGGCCGGGGAAGGTGACGCTCCAATAGTTGTTATCAGCGCAGGGGGAATGATTTAGGTAGGATTAGAGGCGTTTACATGTGTCGCCAAACTTCGTAATGTTTTCACGAACACGATTTTAAGGAGAAATGTCTTGGTTGGTGTTGCCACAAATTTCCTAATATATTTAAATCTTAATGCTTGTTTTTAGTTTTCTTTTATATTAAAAGCGACATATATTTTATACATATTTTAAATTATAAGCACTGAAATTATCTCAAACATCTTAATTTCTTCAGATTTATTCGAAATAGATATCATGGTTTCTCCGTATATTCTGCACCGCTTCCACCCTTAACTCTACCTAAGGTAGAAGCCAACATCTCGCTATGTAGTACAAATTCCCTTATATATTACAATCATTATGCTTGTTTGTGGATTTCTGTTATATTAAAAACAACATTAATAATGTAAATGTTATGTATTTCAACAACTGTCATGATCTCAAACATCTTACTTTCATCTTATTTATTCGAAATGTATATCCTGCTGATTCTGTATTGAAACTACAGCACCCTCCACACTCGTCCTAAGCCCACAACATGTTCATCTATCGTCGTATTCAGATCACCTTACCAGTAGCAGCAAGATGTGTGTGTGTGTGTGTGTGTGTGTGTGTGTGTGTGTGTGTGTGTGTGTGTGTGTGTGTGTGTGTGTGTGTGTGTGTGTGTGTGTGTATGAGTGTGTGTGTGTGTGTATGATTGTGTGTGTGTGTATGAGTGTGTGTGTGTGTGTGTGTGTGTGTGTGTGTGTGTGTGTGTGTGTGTGTGTGTGTGTGTGTGTGTGTGTGTGTATGAGAGTGTGTGTGTGTGTGTGTATGAGAGTGTGTGTGTGTGTGTGTGTGTGTGTGTGTGTGTGTGTGTGTGTGTGTGTGTGTGTGTGTGTGTGTGTGTGTATGTGTGAGCACTGGATGTCTTCACAAATGGCATTGGCTAGACTTGAGTGCTGCCTGCTAGCGAGCGAATGTGTGAGTGTGCCACCTGAGGACTGAGGTGGTGACGCGGGCCTTCGTATCTGGAGTGCGGGCTCCAAGTGAAATGTTTGTGTTCGAAACTGGATCTGTCTTCATTGTCTAAATTTTCTTTTACTTACATATTTGTGTGCAATATACAAACATCTTATTTCTTACTTTAATTTGATGGAAATAATTGTAAACAATATAATATGCTTTTTACTTATTATTTGAAAAAAGGGAACAATTGTATGTCGAAGCCACAACCACATAATGCATTGAAACATCAACATCCACACAAGTTTGAATGCCACATCTCGTTATTTTCTACAATTTTCTAATATGTTACAATCTTTTTGCTTGTCTCTGGTGTTCTTCTATATTAAAAGCAATATATATAATATAACTTATGTATATGATCAACTATAATGGTCTCAAACATCTTACTTTCCTCTGATTTATTCGAAATATATACCCAGATTCTTTCTCATGAAAACACACACATCCGCTTCGCTCCACCCACGCAGAGGGTCCACATTTCGTAATTTTCAATACTTCCCTAATATATTTCAAGCTTTATGCTTGTTTTTGGTTAACATTTATACCAAAAACAACATATATATTATAAATCTTATAATTTTCTACAACTGTTATGGTCTTGAACGTCTTACTTTCCTCTTATTTAATCGAAATATTATCCCGTTGAGTGTCTTCATAAATGAAGTTCTGAAGTTGAATGAATTCATTGAATTGTGATTGGTTACATGACCAGAGGCAAAACACTCGCAAACGCAGAAATCCGTATATTGAAAGTGTTTGCGATATGTTGGTCAGAATTTGCCTAGTAGTCATTGCATCTTGGCAAGTGGTCTTGACATTACATGTAAACGCCTTAGGTCTGAGGAGCTGTTCAGGAGATATAAGGAGGTTCTGGGAAGGGTTAGGGCCCTGGGAGGGATCCCTGTCCTATGTGGTATACTGTCCCGTCGCTTGGGACAGAGATGGTGGATTGAAACGTGTGCTTTGAACAACCGCCTGGCCGATCATTGCAGGAGAAATGGGTGGTTGTACACGCGTCCAAAAAACTATCGGCACCCCTACCGTAGGAAACATTATCAGACACGAACTTATATTTATGGAAAATTACGTATTTGTTGGTAGCACTGAGTGCCACTGATGTTGCAGTTGCCACTCAGTAATATCTAGCCACGGTGTGCTTGGATATTCCAAGTCGCCTGGCGATCTCCCCATTGCTTCGCCCTTCAACGTGAAGGACGATGATGGTTTGACGTGATTCTGGTGAGGTTTCCATTGTGACTGATACACTACATAAAAAATTCCCAACGATATTGACATCGTTTGCTTAAACTCAGGGTGTTTCGAAAAAAAGTTCGAATCAGGGTTCATTACTCAATTCTCGTTTCAAGTGATCCCATTCAATACGTGATAGTTTTGCAATGCCACTTAAGGAAAGTGATGTTTATATTATATATCTATCACACTGCTAATTATTTCCCAATAATATTGAGAAGCTTAACTTCAGAATGACTCAAATGAAATATATAATATCAGTTCATGACGCACAATTCTCTCATCAAATTTGCTTATTCCGTCCAGTTTCTTGATAGCTTTGAACTTAACATTTTAATTATCGTTCTCGTGACCTTCATTTGTGTTCTTACGTGTAAATAATATTTTATCGACAAAAATAACTATTCATTAGAACAATAGGGTACTAACGGCAATTCCACCGTTTTTTATGAATGAGGCAGGCATGCCAACCTTACCAAATGAACTAATGCGAATGATTTCGTACTTCATCGCTCTCTGGGGTGCCGATAGTTTTTTGGGCGCGTGTACGTGGACAACTGGACCTATTTCTTTGGCAAGGATTATCTGTACACTAGGGACGGTGTCCATCTCTCAGGATGGGGAACAGGAGCGCTGGCCTGGAGCCTCCAGAGGGACCTGAGGAGTCATGTTTTTTTAGGGAGGGTGTAGAGATAAATGAATGCCCTGCAGGCTTTTTTCAAATAGACGGTAAGGGGAAGATAACCAGAAACATGAGTAATGGCAATGTTAAGAAGAGAAATAGTGGCTTGAAAGTTTACTATACAAACTGCAGGAGTATTGTAAATAAAAGAGACTTCCTTAGAGGATTGACTAGTGTAGAAAAGTTCGATATTATTGCTTTAACATAAACTTGGTTGGATATGTCAGGGAACATATTTGGTCCAGAAGTAGAAATAGAGGGGTACAAATTTTTTCACAGGGATAGAAAAAGAAGGAAAGGAGGAGGAGTAGCACTTTATGTTAGAGACACATTGCAATATAGTGTAAATAATGTGATTAAAATAGATGACAGGGTAGAATCCATATGGGTGGAAGTTAGGAAAGCAGCCAGAAAAACTGTTTTGGGTGTAGTGTATAGGCCTCCAAGCTTGAGTAGAGGAGATTATATTCCTATATGGCAGAAGATTAATAGGGCATGTTTGTATGAACAGTTATGTGTATTGGGTAATTTTGATTTAAGGAACATTGACTGGGAACTAACGGAAGGTGATAATGATGCTGAGGATTTGTTAAAGTTAGTTCAGGATAACTTTTTTATACCAGATAATCAGAGAACATACTAGAGGTGACAGTATTCTAGGTTTAATACTAACCAACCGAGATGAGTTAGTTAAGAAAGCAGAGGTTAGGGGGCAGTTATCTAACAGCGATCATTGTGAAATTAGGTTTATCCTAAAAGGAGAAAAAGACGTTGGGATTGTCAATAAGCATAGGGTACCTGAGTTTAGAAAGGCTAATTATGAGGGATTAAGAAGACACCTGGAGGGGATTAGCTGGAGTTCGATTGAGGGGGGAGATGAGGTGAGGTCAGACTCAAAGGGGGAGGAAGCGGGTGAAGGGAGGTCAGATCAGGTTTTTACAGGAGGGGGAATCAGTGAGGTCAAGGCTGAGGAGGCTTATACATTTTTCCTTGATAATTTGATTGCAGGTCAGAAACTAAATATTCCATACAGGGCGATAAGATCACGTAGGAACGATCCAAAATGGATGACTAACAAATTAAAGTATATGATAGGACTAAAAAGAAACACATAAAAAGGTTAAGGCAGGATAGGACAACTATAGGGAACAGTATATTGAATTATCTAGGTCAGTTAAGAAGCTAACACGTACAGCAAAGAAACAATACGAAACTAAGGTAGCTAGCCAGGTTAAAAGTGACCCTAAAGAATTTTTCCAAGTATATAGGACAGAAAACAGGGAATTGGTGGGTCCGTTGAAATTAGGTCAGGAATAGATGGTAAGTTCAGGGGAGGACATGGGTAAAGTTCAGAATGATTACTTCTTAAGTGTTTTTACTAAGGAAGACAAAAACATAGTTCCAGTTTGCGAGCAAATATTTAGTGGGGAGGAAAGCGAAAAGCTAATAGATGTTGAAGTAACTAGGGAATTTGTGGTAAGGGAGATAAATAAAATGAAGAAGTTTAAATCACCAGGTCTAGATGAAGTTTATCCCAGGGTAATTAAAGAATATAAAGAGGTAGCTAGCCAGCCGTTAGTTAATATTTTCAGGAAATCAGTGGATTTAGGGGAGGTTGCTTCAATGTGGAGACAAGCGAACGTAGTTCCGATTTTTAAGAAGGGAAATAGAGCATTAATGTCTAATTACCGCCCCGTCAGTCTGACTTCAATTGTAGGTAAGTTACTAGAGTCTATTATTGCAAGTAAGATTAGAGAGCATTTGGAAAAGTTTAGTTTGATAAATGATTCACAACATGGGTTTAGCAAGGGTAGGTCATGTCTCATTAACTTATTAACTTTTTTTATAAATTTTTATGAGGCAGTAGATAATGATGCGAATTACGATATTATATACTTAGACTTCAGTAAAGCATTTGATAAGGTTCCACATGATAGACTACTAAGTAAGGTTAGAGTGCATGGGATTGATGGGAAAGTTCGCTGGATTAGATCATGGTTAAGCAATAGGCAGCAAAGGGTCACAATTAATGGTTTCAAGTCTAATTGGGGGTGGGTAACTAGTGGAGTGCTACAGGGATCTGTATTAGGGCCATTATTATTCATAATATACATTAACGACTTAGACAATGGAATTAGTAGCGATATTAGTAAATTTGCTGATGATTCTAAGATAGGCAGGATTATTAAATCAGAGTCTGATGTAAAAGACTTGCAGGGGGACTTAGATAGGTTAAACGAGTGGGTGGTTAAGTGGCAGATGGATTTTAATATTGACAAGTGTAAAGTAATGAATATTGATGGGGAAAATCCTCAAAACAGGTACAATATAAACAGGGTAATGCTGAATAGATCAGAATGTGAGAGGGATTTGGGTGTTCAGGTTATCTCAGAACTCCGTCCCAGAAAACAATGCATTGAGGCTAGAAATAGGGTTAATAGGTTGTTAGGATTCATTACTAGAAGTATTAAAAGTAGAAGTGCTGAGGTTAATTTGAAACTGTATTTAGCGTTAGTCAGACCTCACCTCGATTATGCAGTGCAGTTTTGGTCACGGTATTATAGAATGGATATAATTTTGTTAGAGTCAGTGCAGAGAAGGATGACCAAAATGATAGAAGGGATTCGTAATTTTAGCTATGAAAGGAGACTAAAGCTTTTGAAAGTACACTCACTAGAGCGACGTAGAGTAAGGGGAGATCTGATTGAAGTATTTAAGTGGGTGAAGGGTTTTAATATGGGGGATGTAGGAAAAGTTCTTACGATCAGTAGTCAGGATAGAACAAAAAATAACGGATTCAAACTAGAAAAATGTAGATTTAATAAAGAAATAGGCAGAAATTGGTTTACAAATAGGGTGGTAGATGATTGGAATAGACTCAGTCAGCAGGTAATTAGTGCAAAGACAATAGGGAATTTTAAGAGAAAACTAGACGACTTCATGGATGGGGATGGGAGGTGGGTGTAGGTAATAAGGGGGATTAGGATTAACAGGAACTACCTAGTTCAGGCCTCCGGGTCTTTTGTAGCTTCCTTATTTTCTTATGTTCTTATGTTCCAGTAAATAGCGACATGCTGGCCTCTAACCTTGGGGAGGAGAGCGGAGCATGTGTAGTTTCATATCAGGATATATTTTCGAATAAATTCCAGTGTTATTAGTTAAGAATAACTGCATAGAATGTAATAATATATATTACTCTATTTATTTAATAGTAAAAGAAGACAAGGCAAATGCTGTTATTGGATATTTAGAAAGGATAAATAGGATGCATTATCGTATATAACAATCATGTTATGTCATGTTTGGCTCGGTAGATTAACCTAGATATATGGATATATCGATGTATCGTTACAGATATAATAAAATATAGCAGTTTTTATACACTATAAACACCATTATAATTCAATAACATCATTATTACGTGTGAATTAGGATGTAAAAATATAGTAGAAGTGTAACACTCCTTTTTTTTTTAGTACCTCATGAATCATGAATTTGGTCAAACTCACATAGTGGAAGAAGAAAGGAGAAATGAAGGTATTATTATTATTTTTAATTAAGAACTATCGTTAGCTAGGTATAGATCGGGAAAATTGAGACGAGGTATTTATTTATTTTTCTCTGGAAGTGTTGCTTGAATTTCCTTAAGTAAGGTGTTGGAAAAATCCCACTTGTTAGAATAGGAGGGAAATATCGGGAAATCAACTATTTCAACTCCTATTATTAGCTAACTTACGTTTCGTGATCCTCCTTTTTTTTTTTCTTTACTTACAGTGGATTAGAAAAAGGAAGAGTACTAATTTTAGCATAACATATGGAAGATTTTATAGGTTCCAATAATGGGTCGGTATGAGCAAGACGCAGAAATTCTTAGATGTTGAAATGTTAATATTTATTTCGTAGGGGAAGAATAAATGAGAATGAAGGATGTTGTAATTATGATTCTAATTAAAATAGAAATTTGGGAAAATGAATGAAATGTCAGGGGAAATTAGGGTATAATAATAATTATTAGGAAGTTAATTATGAATATCGGTATCTGGCAACTTTGTTGCTTAGCTGGGGACGGGCGGAATCGCGTAGGTTCACTCGATCTTCGTCTGGCTCAGTCTCTACGTACAGATTCTCTCTCTGCCCGCTTCCACGTCAAGGCTGTGGCTGTTCAAAACTCTAGGTCAATAAAGCCAACCAAATAATATGGGAAAGTCTAGCATGTTAGAAATTTGTGATTAGGGCAAGTGATAGGAAGGAATTACACGGTGAAGGTGATATTATTCTAACAAGTGGTTGCCACGTGTTAATTGGCTGTTGTTAAGGTGTCGTTAATACCTCAGTTTCCTCGTCTTTCGCTCTCAGAACCGAAGAAATATTCCATTTGAGACGAAAGAAGAGTGATAGGAATTATCTTGGCCAATTGTTTAATCAAGTAGTGGTTAAAAAGTGATTTTTTTTCTCGCACATTAAGACTAACTAGTGGTAACCCTCATCTATTATTTTCGAATGTGCTGGTCATTCTTCAAGTGTTAAGTGATACTTATATTAATATTTAATTTTCAAATATATATTTTTCGATACTTCATATTCAAATATCATTATCCCCGAACTCCCTACCCTCTGACTGATTGACAAGGATAATGAGACCAAACCTACTATTTTTTTTTTGTGTGTGTAAATACGCAAGTATTACAGAAGCAATGAAATAAATAAATAATAATGCTTTATCGAGGTAAGAGGAAATGAGCTTTGCCCCAAGAGGTCATAACTCCGCCCATTCGAGGCAATAGCTCCGCCCTCACGTTCGTCTTTTGTTAAGGAAGCGCATTAAAATATTATATAAGGATAATAATGATATAAACTTAGCGTCAGGGTAGCCACGGAGGGTTATAGAGTTAGGTTGAGAAGGACTATTGATAAAAGGGAACAAGATGCAGGCAGGAGACGAGATACTGCTAGCTAGTAGTGCGTTAAAAGGACTTGTGGAGACTGGCGGTGAATGTGTTGTGTCTGCCGCTGCTGCAAAAGAGTGATCTTGCGCATGCGCACCTCCCTCTATCCAAACAGGACGCCTAAATGTGTTCATGAAGGACACCAGATGTTTGGGCCACTGATGTAAACGCCTTTAGCTGCAAAACGAGGCTTTTGTTCCATGTTTTCTTAATTCGACAATACACTTATATGGACGAATTCCTGGAAGAGGTCCTAACGGGCCTGTGGCTCCAGTACGGCAGCCTCATTACGACACTGCCGTATATATTTTTTATTTATGAGAGATTTGTTTTCTCCCCCCTGAAAGCGGGTCACAAACCCCGTCTGAGATCAGGTACCTCATTACTGTTTGGTGAACAGGGACCACACACTTATAAGAGACTTGGTCCATATGTCTCCTACCCGGCGCGGGGATCGAGCCCGCGACCTCTCGCTTGTGAGGCGAGCGTCCTAACCACTAGACCACCAGAGCCTTTGCTCGTTCTATGATTTAAAGTTAATAAAATCCTTGGCTAAAATCCTTTACTTTTTCTCAGTTAAACTTACAAGACTATTGAATCACAGGACAAAGTTAGGTTGCTTTAAAGTGCAAAGTACAAAGTGTTAGGTTGAAATAGTGCACATGCTGATTCTTTCATTATATTTCTGATATTGATTGATAGTCTATAATTGAGATAGTGCACATGCTGATTTTTTCATTATATTTCTGATATTGATTGATAGTCTATAATTAAGATATTTTATTTCTGCCTTTAATAAGTGCCTTATTATCTGGTTATGACTTGGACTCTTTCAAAATAGGAATGTCAAGACATCTTTATTGTTAACTAGACTTTCATCCCCTGCTTTTATTTCTCCTACTGTCCTTTATACAGGATGACGACAAGAGGAATTTTTTAACGTATTTTTGTTGTCCCTTAGCCAGTGCCTTTTCAATGTATTATATATATATATATATATATATATATATATATATATATATATATATATATATATATATATATATATATGTATATATATATATATGTATATATATATATATATATATATATATATATATATATATATATATATATATATATATATATATATATATCTTACCTATCTCTGTAGGGTAAATTTCTCAGCCCCTGAATCATCTTGGTCATTCTTATTTGGACTGCCTCCAAAGAGCTTATATCCTTCCTATAATAAGGGGACCAAAATTGAGCTGCATAATCTAGGTGGGGTCTAACTAGCGCTAAATACAACCTCAGAATGACCTCAGAATTCCTATTTGTCACACACCTACTAATAAATCCCAGTATCTTCCTAGAAATAGGGCCAACAAGATACTGGGATTTATTAGTAGGTGTGTGACAAATAGGAGTTATGAGGTCATTCTGAGGTTCTATTTAGCGCCAGTTAGACCCCACCTAGATTATGCAGCTCAATTTTGGTCCCCTTATTATAGGAAGGATATAGGCTCCTTGGAGGCAGTCCAGAGAAGAATGACCAAGATGATTCAGGGGCTAAGAAATTTACCTTACAAAGATAGGTTAAAAAGTCTTAATCTCCATTCCCTAGAGAGAAGTAGGGCAAGAGGGGATATGATCAGGTTTTAGAATTTAGTAGTCAGGATAGGACACGTGGAAATGGGTACAAGTTAGAAAAACTTTGATTCAGGACAGACATAGGTAGATATTGGTTCACTAGCAGAGTGGTGAACGATTGGAATAGGCTGAGTAGACACGTAGTAAGTGCTGAGTCAATAGGTAGCTTTAAAAGACGGTTGGATCAGAGTATGGATAGGGATGACAGGTGGGATGTCAAAGTATTGGATTATTCCAATGGCTCAGACTGGTGGGGGACTGCAGCTGTTGGCTGTCAGGGTACTGGTGAAACGCTGTTTCGATGTAAATGAGAATCGAATCTCTCCTGAACAACAGTCGCAGTATGAGCCCTACTGGTCTGTGCCTACTTCACTAGTTCCCACTTGATATGAGCATACAATTCTGTGCCAGCACTGACAGTCAATAGGTAGCTCAAAAGACTGTTGGATCAGAGTATGGATAGGGATGACAGGTGGGATGGCTAAATATTGGATTCCAAGGATGGGGGACAAGGAGCTGCCTCGTGTAGGTCATTTAACTGGACTCTTGCAGTCTCCCCATTTCTTATGTTCTTATGTTCTTATATAAACTTTTTGGGGTATTTCTTTACAAATACTGCTCCCCAGCTTTATTATAAATATGAAGTCGTACATAATATACATAGTGTACTCAATATATCTGTGAAGATTTCTGGCGGTGCTCACCATTATCTACCTCGTAAAACGTCTTTGAAGTTATGTTAAGTTGGTTAGGTTATGTTAAGTTATGGTTATGTTAAAGTTGTTAGGTTACGGTTATGTTAAGTTAGGTTCGATTATATAAGATTTTTACATTTTATTACTCAAAAGTTAAGGGTTCGCAATTTAGATTTTTTCTGGGTTTGGGTAATAAAATGTAAAAATCTGATTTAACTGAACCGCACCTAACCTAACTTAACATAACCATAACCTAATCGTAAACTAACCTAACAACCTTAACCTAACCATAACTTAACCTAACCTAACCAACATAACATAACATAAAGACATTTTGCGAGGTAAATAATGGTGAGCACCGCCTGAAACCTTCACAGATGTGTTGAGTACACTATGTATAGTATGTAAGATTTCATATTTATAATAAAGAGGTGGAGCAGTAGTTGTAAAGAAATATCCCTTACTTTTATATGTCTAACCTGTGGCGCCGATAGGCTTACCCTGGTTAGGTTAGATTCACTTCTACACCCGGCCAAAAAACTTTACATTCCCACATGTCCTCATATTTATTGGGAGAAGATGGGTAATGGGGATATCTTATTTACTATCTATTTACGACGGCAATGAGTGTCAAAATCGTTTGTGTATATCAATGCAAAACTTCCGAGTAGAGCTTCCTCTTAACCATAAAAAACTTTGGGGATATCTTATTTAATTATTCATATGCTACGGTTATACATATGTTTGTACCTACACTAACATTTTTGTACCATTTAATATCTTTCACGTACATGTAAGTTGTTTTCTAGGGAGTATATATCAAAATTCAAAGAAAATAAATAACCCGGTTAGAGGCTGATGTGTTATCTCCTTTAAATTTTAAGAAAATAAATAACCCGGTTAGAGGCTGATGTGTTATCTCCTTTGTTTCTGGTATTCATCACCATTATTATACAATGTTAAGCCTACAGTAGTATTTCTGAAACGTTTCTATACCACTTATTATCTTTCTCGTATATATACACTGTTTTATTGGAGGTATATATTAATAATTGATTCCGAGAAGAGGCTGCTGTTATATATCTCCTTTGTTTCTGGTATTCATCACCCCTATTATATAATTTTGTGCTTACAGCAACATTTCTACAATGTTTCTCTACCGTTTATTATCTTCCTCGTATATATACACTGTTTTATTGGAGGTATATAATATCAATATTAACTTCTGAGAAGAGGCTAGCTCAGGCTGGTGGAAAAAACCCGCGAACGAGTGTCTTCTGCTATAACCCACCTCTAGCAACAGATTCGACAGATTCATGAATCTGTTACAGATCACGGGTTAAGATGGTAAATAGAACACGATTTCGCGGCTAAGCCCCGCCTAGAGCGGCCAAGCCCCGCCCATATTTAGTAATCTGAAACGGATTCACGCAAATATAAGAAGCCTAAATAAAAGTAAGATAGCTTGATATAGACACCAAAAATGTACTGTTAAAATAATTTTGAATGTTTTTACACAACAAAATAATACACCTTGGATAAAATTCACTGATTTAAAGACTGGCCTCTAACAGTGCTGGTGCACAAATAAGATCTAGGGGGTCAATTTAAAATTAAGTAAATAGACATGCTGGGTGACCATGACCTACAAAACCACTCACCCAGCATACCCAAACTGCTCGCTTCAGTTTGGGTAGTTGCTGCAAAACACATTGCCTTGTCGTCCGAAGACAATCTCAGCCATCAAATGAAGGATACTGTCTGATGAGTCTTGTACATACCTCAGATTTTGCCTTGTTGCTGGAATAGGAGCTGCTAAATAGAGTACAGTAGAATTTTCCATCTAACGCATTTGGATCTAACGAATTCATATCTAACGACCCCTTAAAGATTTACCCCACCTCCAATCTAACGATCCAAAATTCATATCTAACAGCAATTATTCCGGGCGTCCGGGATCGAATTTCAAACTTCCCGCGGATTGCTGGCAACACTTGTCACTTTCGTCAGTCTCGCACCATTTTTCAACAGTTTTCCATTGTGGTCATCTCATTATTGCCTTTTTTTCGCGCTCAATCCCATCTAATGAGTGTCTGGCGGTGTGTTACGCCTCTCATGATGTCTGCCCTAGCCTCAAATAGCGGAGAAGGGAGTGGTGAGAAAGGAAACCTTCAAGAACGTAAGGAAAAAGAATCAGAAAGCAGAGATGGTTGATGATGTAAATCTTGAGGAGGAAGAAAGCCAGTAATGTGAAGACGAGCGTAATAAAATATCAGCTAGGTACCTGTAGAAAAAGATAACTGACTTAGCCCATATGGAAGAGTTTATACGGGGTGCAACATAATCAGATTCAGGGCTGGTCAACCAGGTGATGCTATTAATTCAAAAATTGCGCCAACATTTTAGTGACTCATACGGGCAAAAAGTGAATGATAAACGGCAAACATTCATCACGGGCTTCTGGAACAAACGCCGTACGCTAGAGGCAACCATGGAGAGTCTAGATGAGGAGGAAGACGACGCTGTACCACCGTTGGAACTGGAAGTCGAGGCAGCCAGTGTGATCGATGCCTACGACTTTGTTGGATTCATTGAACTTGAAAGGAACATACAAGAAGAAGAAAAGGTGGTGAAACTACAGAAGGTGGCGGAGGTGCGAGAGGGAGACAGAGGTGGTGTTGATGAGGTTCTACCCAATAGCCTTGCTTCCCTGCCTCGGATACCCTAGATGTCGTCTCACCTACACACCTCATTATTCTCTCACAAGTTGGTTTATTATTAATTCTTCTAATAATAGATATATTATATGATTTGTATGTATTTTAGGTCTCAAAATAACACTCGGTCGAAGTTTTGGCACCAATTACAATTTTTCCCATAAGTTTATGTATCTATATCGAACGAATTCGTATCTAACGTGGTTTTTTCTTACACCAATTATTCATTAAAAGAGAAATTCTACTGTAGCTTGTTTAGGACTTTCTCATCCCCCTCTAAGAGGGATCTTTTCAGTTCTGCTACAGACCGATCTTGGGCACACAGCTTAGTAAACACATATGCTGTTATAAAGCTGAATGCCTACACAGCATATTTGTGCACACAAATGTGAATGAATGATGGGTCACAAAACCATGTGCAGGGTCCAATCTCATCAGATGGGGAAAGTAGTCTGCCAAAGTCGGGTTAGCTAGCAAGAACAGCTTGGTGTAATCTCCTTTTCCATAGGGAAAAAGATCCGGAAATGCCTTGCTGAAGTAACCTGTTGTGAACTCGGAAATTGGCCGTTGATCTGTAGTAGGCCATTAAACATTTGCTTGTTGGTTATCTGCATTAACAGCAGCCGTGAACAAAGTCAATAGATTTTCTTGTGGTATAGGCAAGTCAATCGTAGATGATGGTTCCCTGGCCGACTCTTGGTTTACAGCAGAAGCTTCTTCTTGTGGTATGTTGTGTGTAAAGGGTCAATTTGGGGAACGGATCGTCCAATTGCATCCTCTGGGTACATTGATAGGTTTTGTGTGGATATGTGAATGTGCCGATAATAATGGTGTTTTCCTTGAGAAACTGGAGCACAGCAATCAATTTGTCTCTTGTCACCAAGAAAGATCTACTTGTGATAGTCTCATTGAGGCTTTATAACACAATTACTGGCAACTCTTCGGTTAAGTGGGCCAATACATGAGCAAAGTCAGAGATGTCCTGTTGGAAGCTGATGGTGTGACCTATTGACACATATAATCTACCCATGTTTTAAATGGCGATGATGGGACAAATTAGTGATATCGCTGACTTTTAGAAAGGTGTGAGGAAGAAAAAGAAGGTAGAAAGGGAGGTAGGAGGTTGAAAGGGAGATAGGAGATAGAAAGGAAGGTAGGAGTAGGAGGTAGAAAAGGAGGTAGGAGTTAGAAAGGGAGGTATGAAAGAGGAAGAAGGTAGGAAAGGAAATAGGAGGTAGGAGAAAGGAAGAAAGGAAGTAGAAAGGGAGATAGGAGGTAGAAAGGGAGCTAGGAGTTAGAAAGGGAGGTAGGAAATAGGAGGTAGGCGGTAGAAAAGAGAGATAGGAGGTAGAAAAGGAGGTAGAAAGAGAGATTGGACGTAGGTGGTAGAAAGGGAAGTAGAAGGTAGAAAGGGAGGTAGGAGTTAGAAAGGGATGTTGGAGGTAGGAGGTAGAAAGAGAGGAAGGACGTAGGAGGTAGAAAGGAAAGGAGGAGGTAGAAGGTAGAAAGGGAGGTAGGAGTTAGAAAGGGAGGTAGGAGGTAGAAAGGCAGATAGGAGGTAGAAAGAAAGATAGGAGGTAGGAGGTAGAAAGGGAGGTAGGAGGTAGGAAAGGAGGTAGAAGGAAGAAAGAGAGGTAGGAGGTAGAAAGAGAGGTTGGAGGTAGGTGGTAGAAAGGGAGGTAGGAGGTAGACAGAGAGAGGAGGTAGAAAGAGAGGTAGGAGGTAGAAAGGGAGGTAGGAATTAGAAAGGGATGTTTGAGGTAGGAGGGAGGTAGGAGATAGACAGGGAGGTAGGAGGTAGAAAGGGAGATAGGAGGTGGAAAGGGAGGGAGGACATAGGAGGTAGAAAGGGAGGTAGGAGGCAGGAGGTAGAAAGGGAGGGAGGAGATAGAAAGGGAAGTAGGAGTTAGAAAGGGAGGTAGGAGGTAAGTAGGAGTTAGAAAGGGAGGTTGGAGGTAGAAAGGGGGATAGGAGGTAGGAGGTAGAAAGGGAGGTAGGATATAAGAGGTAGAAACGGAGATAGGAGTTAGAAAGGGAGATAGGCGGTAGAAAGCGAGGTAGGAGATAGAAAGGGAGATAAGAGATAGAAAGGGAGGTAGGAGGTAGAAAAGGAGGTAGGAGGTAGAAAGAGAGGTTGCATCCTCTGGGTACACTGATGGGTTTTGTGTGGATATGTTAATGCGCCGATGATATTGATTGTTTTCCTTGAGAAATTGGAGCACTGCAATCAATTTGTTTATTGTCACCAAGAAAAATCAATTTCTGGTAGTCTCATGGAGGCTTTATAACACAATTACTGGCAACTCTTCGGTTAAATGGGGCAATACATGAGGAAAGTCAGAGATGTCCTGTTGGAAGCTGATGGTGTGACCTCTTAACGCATGTAATTTACCCACGTTGTAAATGGCGATGATGGGGCAAATTAGTGATATCGCTGACTTTTAGAAAGGTGTGAGGAAGAAAAAGAAGGTAGAAAGGGAAGTAGGAGGTAGATAGGAGGTTGAAAGGGAGGTAGCAGGTAGAAAGGGAGGTAGGAGAGAGGTAGGAGGGAGATAGGAGGTAAAATGAGAGGTAGGAGGTAGAAACGGAGGTGGAGGTAGAAAGGGAAGTAGGAGGTAGGAAGTAGAATGGGAGGGAAGAGGTAGCAGGTAGAAAGGGAGGTAGGAGTTAGAAAGGGAGGTAGGAGGTAGTAAGGGAGATAGGAGGTAGGAGGTAGAAAGGGAGGTAGTAGGTAGAAAAGGAGATAAGAGATAGAAAAGGAAGTAGGATGTAGGAAATATAAAGGGAGGTAGGAGGTAGAATGGGAGGTAGGAATTAGAAAGGGAGGAGATAAGAGGTAGATAGGTGGTAGGAAGTAGAAAGGGAGGTAGGAGGTAGAAAGGGAGGTAGGAGTTAGAAAGGGATGTTGGAGGTAGGAGGGAGATAGGAGGTAGAAAGGGAGGTAGGAGGGAGGTAATAGGTAGAATGATTGGTAGGAGGTAGAATGGTTGGTAGGAGATAGAAAGGGAGATATGAGGTAGGAGGTAGAAAAGGAGATAGGAGGTTGAAAGGGAGGTAGGAGATAGGAGCTTGGCGGTAGAAAGGGAGGTAGGAGGAAGAAAGGGAGGTAGGAGGTAGAAAAGGAGGTAGGAGGTAGAAAGAGAGATTGGAGATAGTTGATAGAAAGGGAGGTAGGAGGTAGAAACGGAGGTAGGAGGTAGAAGGTAGAAAGGGAGGTAGGAGGTAGAAAGGGAGGGAGGAGGTAGGAGGCTGAAAGGGAGGTATGAAGTAGAAGGGGAGATAGGTAGGAGGTAGAAAGGGACGTAGGAGGTAGGAGATAGAAAGGGAGGTAGGATGTAGGAGATAGAAAGGGAGGTAGGAGGTAGGAGTTAGAAAGGGAGGTAGGAGGTAAGTAGGCGGTACAAATGGAGGTAAGAGGTAGAAAGGGAGGTAGGAGGTAGAAAAGGAGGTAAGAGGTAGAAAGTGAGGTTGAAGGTCGGTGGTAGAAAGGGAGGTAGGAGATAGAAAGGGAGGTAGGAGGTAGAAAGGGAAGTAGGAGTTAGAAAGGAATGTTGGAGGTAGGAGGTAGAAAGGGAGGTAGGAGGTAGAAAGGGAGGTAGGAAGTAGAAAGGGAGGGAGGAGGTAGGAGGTAGAAAGGGAGATAGGAGATAGGAGGCAGAAAGGGAGGTAGGAGGTAGAAAAGAAGGTAGGAGGTAGAAAGGGAAGTAGGAGATAGGAAGTAAAAAGGGAGGTAGGAGATAGAAAGGGAGGTAGGAGTTATAAAGGGAGGTAGGAGATAAGAGGTAGGTAAGCGGTAGAAAGGGAGGTAGGAGTTAGAAAGGGATGTTGGAGGTAGGAGGTAGAAAGGAAGATAGGAGGGTGGTAGGAGATAGAAAAGGAGGTAGGAGGTAGCTCAAGGTGTCTCCTGTGCCAGTATGAATATGTGCGATTAGTATTAGGCGAGGTACAGGTTTTTCACAAATAACTTTAAAATTTACATAATAACTATATGTTTTTGATATATAATAACCATCTAAGGGTTGATGCCTACGACCCCCGAAAGTTTCATTCCGATCCCTCCAGTTTTCTAAGAGGGGATAGAAGACAGATGGACAAACGGACAGAAGGACAGACAGACAAACACACATACAGACACAGACAAATTTTGGATGGGATCGTTTCGTAACTTCCAAACTGGTCGCTTCGCTCGGAGTTTGAAATAATAATAGCCAGTTGTAAAATCTTACCTTCTAGTTTGACATAAAAAGAATGTAATCATCACGGATCCTATTATGCACCTTAGTGAGGGTGGAGGTCTGGGAGAGTAGTGTGAGTTTCAGTTTTGGTTCAGGCATCCAGAAGAAGCTGCCCGAGGCCTCAAGGGTGGCATCTTCAAGGTGTTCACCAAGAGACTGCAAAGGCAAAGCAGCCACTGCTTGGCCTTCCATCCCATCAGTTTTTTCCTGACAAAAGACAATATCAGTATATATTGACTGAGGTCAATTGCCCACAACAATGCTTTAAACTACACTAGAGGTAAATCACGATTTACAAATGATGACCAAATGTGAAGAAACAAAAAATAATTGTTGCACACGTGCCCCAAAAAACAAAAAATAAATGGACCAAATATAAACACGAAAAATTAAGAACATAAAAACATAAGAAATGGGGAGACTGCAAGAGGCCAGTTAATGTCCTACACGAGGCAGCTCCTTGTCTCCCACCCTTGGAATAATCCAATATTTAGCCATCCCACCTGTCATCCCTATCCATACTCTGATCCAACATTCTTTTAAAGCTACCTATTGACTCAGCATGTACTACGTGTCTACCCAGCCTATTCCAATCGTTCACCACTCTGTTAGTGAACCAATATCTACCTATGTCTCTCCTGAATCTAAGTTTTTCTAGCTTGTACCCATTTGCACGTGTCCTATCCTGACTACTAAATTCTAAAACCTGATCAATGTTTCCCTTATTAATTCCTTTTACCATTTGAAAACCTCAAACATATCCCCTCATGCCCTCCTTCTCTCAAGGGCAGTGTTTCTCAACCGGGGTTCCCCGGAACCCTAGGGTTTCGCAAAAGGTCACTAGGGGTTCCGCGAAATACTTCAAATATACACAATTTTATAAACATTTTTCCATGAGAACACCGCTCTCGCTGTGTGTGGGGGTAGAGAAGGAATCTGATCTGTGCGGCACATGTCCTAGTGCACATGGGTTACAAATTGGGTGGAGTCAGGTTGACTGGGAATATTATGTTGACTATTCAATGTGGCTGGACTAAATAATTTGGCTTCACTCCTACTCGCCTGGAGGTTAAGTGGGCTAAGAGGCACGTGAACTATGATGAAAAAAAATATGAGAAAATATGGTATATAATTTTTTTGTGCAGGGGTTCCTTGAGACATGTAATTTATTTTAACGGTTCCGCAAGGGTAAAAAGGTTGAGAAACGCTGCTCTAGGGAATGGAGATTAAGGCGTTTTAACCTATCTATGTAGGGTAAATTTCTCAGTCCCTGAATCATCTTGGTCATTCTTCTCTGAACTTCCTCCAAGGAGCCTATATCCTTCCTGTAATAAGGGAACCAAAAGTGTGCTGCATAATCTAGGTAGGATCTAACTAGCGCTAAATACAACCTCAGAATGACCTCAGAACTCCTATTTGTCACACACCTACTAATAAATTCCGGTATCTTGTTGGCCCTATTTCTAGCTATAATACATTGTTCCCTGGGGCGCAAGTCTCTGCTTATTTGAACTCCTAAGTCCCTCACACTATATGACCTTCCTAAGGTATTGTCATTTAATGTGTAATCTACAGGCCTATTACCTTTACCTACGCTCATAATGCTACACTTGTTAACATTAAACTGCATCTGCCATTTCTCTGACCACTCGTACAGCCTATTTAAGTCATCCTGCAGCATCCTAGCATCATCTAAATTCTTTACCGGTCTTCCTATCTTTGTGTCATCGGCAAATTTAGTGATATCACTGTTTATTCCTGTCTCTAAGTCATTTATATAAACAACGATCCTAGTACTGATCCCTGTGGTACCCCATTAGTGACATTATCCCATTCTGATTTCTTCCCATTAATCTGTACCGTCTGTTCCCTACTAGTAAGCCATCCCCTAATCCATTCTAGTACCTTCCCACCTATGCCATGCCATAGCAGATAATCTAGGGACTTTAGGAAAAATAATTAGAAACAACAAAAGGATAATGTTAGTAGGATATTTTAATTGTAGTGAAGTAATGTGGGAGATGTATGGAAGCGGAGGTGAAAATACCTGGGGAAGTAGATTATTGACACTAACAATGAGTAATACAATGCTACAATGGGTAACTGAAAATACAAGATATAGAAAAGATAAATAATTAAGATTATTTCTACTATTAACCATAGGTATTAATCTATAAAAGATAAAAATTAGGAGTGCTCATTTGGATGCAGTGACCATGTGATCCTGGAAATTGAAATGAAGGGAGGAGATATGAAAATCAGGCAGGAGGAATGATATAGAATCAAAAGGAAGAATTATTGTAAAGCCAACTCTACGAAGATTGAAACATTGTTTGACGAAACTGATTGGACGTGAATGAAAGAACTAAAGGACGTGCAAGAAACATATGATTTCTTCCTAGTGATATATGGCCGAGGAGTAAAAAAGTATGATCTATTTTATAAAGTAAAAGAATTTTTTCAAAAGTGGTTAAACGGAAAGTGTGATGGAGCAAAAAAAGAAAAGGACAAAGCATGGATAGGAATGAAAAGGAAACCAAAACAGAAAAGATTATAAACTAGCAAGGAATGAATATGTTAGGGTAAGAGGAGAGGAAGAACCGAAACTGTTGTATAGATTTGTTAATAGAAAATTAAAACAAAGAAAGTGCAGCTCAGTTGAAGTAAAATAAGGATATATATGATGACCCATAGACTACACCATACTTGACTGGACACTCGCGACAATCGCTGACAGACGATATACATTTCAGTCCTATTGATTCCGCTGCTATGAGTGATGACAGATAATACTTCATTTATCAGTTCATATTCTACTTAGGACATTGTATTACATGTCTTTACAATCAGTAATATTGCTGAACCATTGCTGAACCTAAAAAAATGATTTTACAACTTGTGCAAATAGGAAATTAACATAAAGATTACAAAAATGAGTGAAAACCGTGTGGGAGTTGTGTATAAAGCATATTGTTTATAGCAAAAATTTCAGGCAAATTGGCAATAATTTCTGAAATAAAGCATCACATATTGTGAAATCACCATTCCTGAATATGATTTGATTGTGATCAAATGCCATATTATCGTTATATCGGCTTGGGAATGAGTTTTTCACAACAATTCGTGGCGCGTAGCTGAGAAAGCTGAGCTGACTGTGATGCCTTGGTATGAAGGGTGAGAGTCAGTCACCCACTGCCACTGAAACCAGACGGACGCGCGATTGTAGCTTCTAGCTGGACACCGGACTCGTTTTAGCAGTAAGTATGCAACATTTGGTTATTGTAATGTCTGATTTATAAGATTTTCAGTACTAAATTCATATAAAACTCCCTGTAGAAACTGAGCTTTAGTAGCTGGAGTAGCTTTAGTAGATGAAACTTTAGTAGCGGTCATTATTTGATCATGGCTACCATCACCACTGTTATGTATTTAAAAATGACCGTGCGAATTTAACAAATAGATACATATCACGGTCATGGTCTAACCAAGTTAGTTAGACCATGATTGATGACCACGGTCACCTCAAAACATGGAATCCGTTAATTCAAAATTCGAATCTAGCTACCTACTCCTCATCCCCCCGCCACACACACACATGGGTAATAAAGTAGGATAGTTTGCAACTTATCAATGTTGTTATATGTTAACTTGGTGCAGTCTAAGTATTTTCTGGTTGTCTTCATCCAGTTAAAGTATTCACATTTGATTCTTTTCAGGATTTCCTTTAATAATTGGTAGACAAACACTCTTCCAGTATGTCTTGTCTATAATGATTTTGTGGCAGCTTTTTGCTATTATTGAGTAGGTCAGGTTTGCCAAGCTTTGTGCCTTCATAATCATGTTATTCTTCTGTTCCTTAAATATATCCCCCTTGTCTGTTATTATAACACCTAGATACTTAATATTGTTAGTCACACGGATTCCCTCAATGTTCTCTGGTTTGTGTTCTGCGTTGTGTATGATTATTTAGCTTTTTTCTTTATTTATTTCCATGCCATATTCCTTGCTTATTTCCATCAGTGTTTTGATGTTATCACAAGCTTCTTGTAACACTATTATAAGTCTCATGGAAAATGTTCATAAGCAGAAGAAGAAAAGTGCTTCCTCCATAACGGCTTGTTTTGTTGTTATGATCAGCTGATTCCGCAAGGCGAGTGGTTCTACTTGTGAGTGTGACCAGATTGCTATTCGTATCGCCGTCAAGCCAGGGAAAACGGAAGTCATACCTAGTGTGACCGTAGCTTAAGGTGATGTTCATGCCTCTAGTAGTTTAAAGATAGTTGTGGAACCTGTACAGCCCTGTCTGATCCCATTTGCTACCTTCATTTCTGTGGTTAGGTCTTCAGTGATGCTGAGTTTTGTTATGTCATCTTGGTAGGTGTTAGCGAATGCAGTGATGATTAGTGGATGTATTTTGTATTTAATCAAGGCCTCTACTATTTTAGCTCTCTTCACTGAATCAAACGCCTTTGAGAAGACAATAGATGTGATAATTAACGTTTTGTTTTCCCTGTAACTCATTTCTACACAATATTGAAGTATAAAGATGTTGTCTTCTATTCTTGCTCCTGAAGTGAAACCAGCTTGTACTATTTTTTGTTCTTCATTAATCCTAAGATGGTCTTAAATTTTGTTTCAGATCACAGCCATTAATATTTTATGTATGTAATTTGTTAGTGCAATTGGGCGGTGGTCTTTTGCTGTTGGTTTGGCTTTCTTGGGTATCATTATGGTATGTGATCTTCTCCATTCTTGTGGTATGTTTCCACTTTCCAGTACATTATTTAAGCATCTTGTATATACATACATCGGTATATACATACATACATACATATTTGATATGTTTAAATACCATTATCTTGCTGTGTGAGTGCATACTTACATGCATTAGGTTTTTTTTTTTTTTTTTTACATCCTTCGAACGAATAGATGCTACAGACTAGTAGGTAATATAACTATAGGAATTAATCTATTAATTTATAAATTTAATTGTTCTTCTGAATTATTCTTTTTTTTTCGGATGTTTTTTATTTTTATTTGTATAATTTTTTGTTCACTTGTAATGTGCTAACATTCACATTTTATTTCAGGTTTTTGGGCTGTGACAACCATAAGGACACATTCCTGCAGATCTTTGTTGGTTTGGCCAGGAAGTTCCCAGAGTTTGAGGTGACACAGTGCTGTAATGGACACAATGTAATCACCAAGATTCTCCCCGTCGTGGATGGCAACCGTTTCAATGATTTTGGCTCCAACTTGTGCAGGGACACAAACTCTGATGTTCACGCCAAGTTGCCCTCCAAACGCCAGGCCACTGTGTAAGGGATACTAGAAGCCATGACCAAATGAAAAGGCAGAAGCTCCAGGGGCAGAAAAAATAGGTGATGGGGGAGATAATGACTGCGTCTTACAAGCCAGTGATTTGTCTCTCTCTTCAAAGGAGTTAGTTATACTTACTGCTACTGCAGACTGTTTTTTTTCTGTGCAACAAAGATATTTCTCCCCCTGCAAGACAGTGACTTGTGCTTTTCTTCAAGGGAGCTATACTTACTGCTACTGCAGACAGTGTTATTTTTCTGTGCAACAAAGATATTTTTCCACTTGCAAGACAGTGACTTGTGCTTTTTTTTTTCAAGGGAGTTATACTTACTGCTACTACAGACAGTGTTTTTTTTTCTGTGCAACAAAGATATTTCTCCCCCTGCAAGACAGTGACTTGTGCTTTTCTGCAAGGAAGTTATACTTACTGCTACTGCAGACAGTGTTTTATTTTTCTGTGCAATAACGATATTTCTCTCCCTGCAAGACAGTGATTTGTGCTTTTTTCCAAGGGAGTTATACTTACTGCTACTGCAGACAGTGTTTTTTTTTTCTGTGCAACAAAGATATTTCTCCCCCTGCAAGACAGTGACTTGTGTCTCTCTGGACGCAAGTACGCCAATTCTTTGAGAGTGAGGCCATCGTCAGGCGTGTCAACCTGGTGTGCCTTTCTCGATACACCTTGGAGGAGGTGGCAGAGGAGATACAGACCGCCAGGGAGCAGCTGGTCATGGAGGACAATCGGGTGGTTCAGATGTTGATTGGAGAGCTCTCTGACCTGGACCCTGAACCGCCAGAAGACCTGCTTGCGGCAGCTACATGGCACTTCTCGGGGTACCTGGGCAGGATGTCCTTGGATGAAATTATTGCAAATATGGTGTTTTTATTGGTGTCTTAGGATTGAATAATTGTCGCCCACCGATGACGTATGTTGACTAATTTATTTTTGTTGTTCATAAACATATTCTTCACATCACTTTGAGGTGCTTGCTTTTTGTTTGAGGTTTCTATGATGATTTTAAGTATTTTATTCAAATAAAACAAACAAAAAATCGTCTCAGCACCCATTTGCGAAAGACGCGATTTCGAGTGCACAGTCACGTATGGTGTATTCTATGGTATTGCATATTAATATAGACTACATGGGCTATGCATGTAAGTGTTTTCAGATTGAAATTCCAATATTCCTGGAAATTATTGCAAATTTTGTTTTTTTATTGGTGTCAGGATTGAATAATTGTCGCCCACCGATGATGTATGTTGACAAATTTGTTTTTGTTGCTCATAAATATATTCTTCACATCACTCTGAGGTGTTTGCTTTTTGTTTGAGGTTTCTATGATGATTTTAAGTATTTTATTCAAATAAAACAAAAAAAATCACCTCAGTACCCATTTGCGGAAGACCCAATTTCGAGTGCACAGTCACGTATGGTGTATTCTATGATATTGCATATTAATATAGATTACATGGGCTATGCATGTAAGTGTTTTCAGATTGAAATTCCAATATTCCTGGAATTTATTGCAAATTTTGTTTTTCTTGGTTTCTTAGGATTCAATAATTGTCGCCCACCGATGACGTATGTTGACTAATTTGTTTTTGTTGCTCATAAACATATTCTTTACAACACTCTGAAGTGTTTGCTTTTTATTTGAGGTTCCTATCTTAATTCTAAGTATTTTATTTGATTTTTCTAAAAATCTGCCATAGGACGGGTTTGCAAAAGGCCAGATTTCGAGTGTCCAGTCAAGTATAGTGTAGTCTATGGATGACCTGAAGGAAATAAGTGAAATACTAAACAAAAATTTCAGAAGCTGTTTGCAAAAGAATCTGAATTTGAAAAACCAGAGACAAAAGAGAGTAAATGAGATGTGGGATATCAACATTAATAGAGAAGAGATAAAGGAAATTATGAAGGAATTAGATGAGAAAAAGGCAATAAGATCAAATGATGTATCAGGATACATCTTCAAAGTGTAGACAAGAAATGGCTGAGCAAATTCATATAATTGGGTGTTCTCTCAAAACAGGAAAAGTCCCTAAAGAATGGAAAAGAGTTGAAATAATGCATATTTTTGCAAATGAAAATAAAGAGGAACCACTTAATTATAGACCAATATCCTTGATCTGGATAGTATGTATGATATGTGAAAAAGCCATAAAAAAACAATGGACTGATTACTTAGAAAGAGAAAGAATGATACTATAGGCAATTTGGATTATGAACAGGAAGGTCATGTGTCACAAACTTATTAAGTTTTTACTCAAGAGTGAGATATATAACACAAAAAAGAGATGGATGGGCGGATTGCATATATTTAGACTTAAAAAAGACATTTGATAATGTTCCGCAGAGGAGATTACTTTGGAAATTGAAATACATTGGGGAATTGAAAGGAACAATAAAAACTGAATGGAAGACTACCTGAAACGAAAGGAAATGAGAACAATAATACAGGATGAAAAATCTGACTGGAGGGAAGTAAAAATTGGAGTACCACAGGGATCAGTTTTGACACCGATAATGTTTTTAGTATATGTAAATGACATGACAGAAGGAGTAAGCAGTTACATAAGCCTGTTTGGAGATAATGCAACATTACTAAGGATGATAAAAAAAATAAACTACAAGGATTGCGATGAGCTATAGGATGATAAATTAAATATATGAATGGAGCAAGACATGAAAAAAGGAATTAATGCAAAAAAAAAAACCCAGCCGTAATGGAAGTGGAAAAGAATGCAATGAGACACTCATGGACATATAAATAGAACAGAATACTATTTCAATAGCAAGAGATGAGAAAGATTTGGGAGTGGTAATACAGGAAAACTTATCACCAGAGAAACATATATAGACAGAATTTTTAGCGACACATTCATGATGCTAAGAAATACACGAATGGTTTGTCATTTTCTAGATAAAAATATGAGAAAAATTATAGCTACAAATATCAGACCAAAACTGGAATATGCAAACAAATATGGTCCCCGCCCAAGAAAAAGCATGTGGTGAAATTAGAAAGAAAACAGAGAATAGCAACAAAGATGGTGCCATGATTCAAATATCTCACATATCAAGAAGGATTAAATTAAATGCAACTAAACACACTTGAAGAGAGAAGAGAAAGAAGAGACTTAATTGCAATATATAAATTGATGAACAATCTGAAACAAAGAGATATAAAAAAATCTAATATTGAGAAGAAAAGGGCAAGCTGGAAATTTAAGGGGGCACCAGAAAAATTGCAAAAAGGAATGTGCTAGAATGACACAAAAAAATACAATTTTCCCCAAAGAAACATAAATAGTTGAAATGGACTGAAGGAAGAAGTGATAATGGCAAAGAATGTACATCAACTGAAGGAAAAACTGGATAAAGGTAAATACGGAGACAGGACTACACGAGTGTAGCTCAAGCCTTGTATATTGCAACTAGGTAAATACATCTATGTAAATACATAGAAATTGAATAATGTAAAGATGTATTTACCTGGTTGTTATATACAGGGCCTGAGCTACACCCAAATGGTCCTGTATCCACATCCTTATTTATAGTTTTTTTTCAGTTGTTGTAACTGTCAATGTTGCACATGATTTGCGATTATCACCTCTTCCTACAGTTCATTCCCATCATCTATCTGCGAGAAAGCTGTACTTTTTTGTATCGCTCAAGCAAGTTCCTTTCTGCAATTGTTGATAATGTCCTCTGAAATATCTAGCCTCTTTTTTTCATTATTAGAATTTTTCTATCTGTTTCCTCTAGGATATTCATCATTCAAATATTGTAATTAAATCTCCTCTAGCTCTTCTTTCTGTTATTGTTGTTAGTTGCATTTTTTTAAATCTTTCCTCATATATTAGGTCTTCCAAATCTGGCACAATCTTAGTTGCTATTCTCTGTATTCTTTAAAATTTCAACACACTTTTTCTACATGTTCCCGTAATATTTGATCTAATCATTGTAATTATAATTTTTGCATATCTTTATCTAGGAAGTGAAAAGCTATCCGTATATTTCTCAGTATCAAGAAAGTGTCATCAGATATTTTATCTATAAGTTTTTCTGATGATAAGTTGTCCTGTTGTCAATACCAAAATTTTCTGTTCGTTTACCATATTATAAAATATTTTGTCCATGTGAGTCATTCCACTTTCTTATCTCAAATATATGTCATATTTTTGCATTAAATTCCATTGCCCATGTCTTCCTGCATTCATATAAATTGTTCATGTCATTCTGTAATAAAATGGTATATAGACAACAAACTTTAAAAAGAAAAGAAAAAGAGAAGAATATAAATTTAAACAAAGGGACTGATGAAACAAAAGTAAAGTATATTAACATAGATGGAACAATACCAAGAAAATTTGAGTTGACCGACTACAAAAAGAGAAAAAACAGAAATTGTATGCCTAGCAAAAACTAAATTACCTGAAGACATTCAAATTAACATAGAGAATAATAATAATTACAATATATGGAGATATAATTGAAAAGGCAAATAAGGAGGTGTGATGATAATGATATAATCTAGGATAAAATTGATCAATATAGAGTATGGAAAGGGATACGCAGAATTGATAAGTGCACAGGTCATAACAATATAGAGAAACAAAAAAAACTGTAGTTGCATATATGTATCACTCAAAAAAAAAAAAATTGGACTAAACTGAAATATAAAGAAACAATAGAAGACACCCTAGAGATCCGTATGAGTATTGAACCCCTGAAAGTACACTCAACACATGCCTTACCAAACAGACCATAATGATCACCAAGGTCCAAGTGGAGTTTGGTAGACGTTGACTGTCCCGTCACTACACAAACACATACACTTCTTGGTCATTAACGGTGTACTATTGCTGGTAGTATGTTATCTGATAGTGTACCTCACTGCCAAATGCATTATATTCTATATTCTCTATTTTGTTATCAGCATGCAAGGAGTGTCACACAATGCGAAGGTCCTACAATTCAAGGCAAGAGTGGTAACTTCAAGCAAAGACTAAATTTGACATACATACGAACATATGTACATACATAAAATGTCTTACCTTCAGATTCACATTTATCCTAAGGTGTTTGGTTGGTCCATACTTCATTGTAAGGTCATATTTCACATCTGAATTGGTTGAGTTATCACACAGGTCTAGGAAAACAGTGTGCAGCTCAGGCAAAGGAGTGTACAGTTCCAGGGCTACACGCAGACGAGGTAAATGGCCCTGCTCATAGCGTGCCCCAAGTCCATACTGGAGTAATAGAAGCAAAAATACAATATAAACTGAATAAAAAAAATAAAAGATTAATTAATTAATAAATAACAAAATAATAAATAAATACAAAATAAAATTACATATAAAACCTGAACTGCTGAAACCTAGCTATCTCTATAGTGCATTTTCAAACTTCCAGAGATAATACTCAAGATATTTAGATGCAAGACAAAAAGAGTGGAGTTTAATACAAACAGCCTGTGCTTCCCATACCTTTTTATCTCCCAGCTGTCCATAAATCCTAGGGTGAACACGAACTTCAGGTTGTAGCTGGAACAAGTTTCTTAATTCACCTTTTACAATCTGAAATCAAAACCACAATAGGTCTTAGTCAGATAAAATACACATTGTATAATTCCAATATAAAATATAGTTTCTCATACTTACTTAACATAAACTTTTTCATGATTAAGAACTAGAGATCAACCAACCATGAGTTGCTGATACTAGATTCCATCCCAGTGCCTAATAATCCCAGACTGGTGCAACATCAAACAAATAAATTTTTTCTTGGAAACCAAATTGGTTCCTAAAATCCAAGATATTTCTTGCCACAAGATTTAGTTGCATAGCAACAGTTAAGTATTAGGGAGAATCATTATTGCTGTGTTGCCATTGGGGAATGCCCGAGGTCAAAGGATGACTTGGCTTTGACGAATACACTGAGCGGTAAAGAGAAGAGTCGCTTTGGTACCAGGCTAACTGGGAACCGAAACCAGCACACGGCTCTATCACATAGGACTAAAAAATCTTCTGAGGAGAGAAACAGAGAGGTATGTCAGGATCGAGTTTCCCAAAGGATGTTGAGGGTCATTTAAATGTTAATGACCTCCGACTCCGATCTGCCTATCGAGCCCTGAAGAAGCTCTGCTCCAAGTGTATATTTTGGGTGAGTGCTATCCCAACAGCATGAGGTTGCCTTGTGTCAGACACAAATGGGCAGATGGCTCATTGGACGGAATACTTTGAGCAGTTGTTCAAGGTCAACCCTCCAAGCTGCTCATGCTCTTATTTATTTCTAATCCACATTGTCTGTTGGCATCTACGAGTATTCTTATGTTTGTTTTGACTTTTTTAATACTTGCAAGCCATCATCAGCATAAAACAAGGTGCTGCTGTTGATATTTTCGTTGTAGAATCTTCTATTTTTCTCCAGCTCCTGAAATACTAAGTATGTTATGAGTTTGAAGAGTGTGGTGGAGCCAAAACATTCTTGCCTTATTCCACTAGTGACTTAAATATCTGCCTTCATTTCCTCTGCTATTATATCCATGTCGGTTTTGTCATCCTTGTATATGTGAACTATAGCATTGATCATAATGGGGTGTACTTTATTGTTTCATTAGGGCATCTACAATTTTTTCTCTTTTTATTGAGTCAAATACCTTGCTAAAGTCAATTGATGTTACAACAAGTGGCTTCTTAAGCATGTAGCTGCTATATATGCAGTGTTGGAGTATGAACAAGTTATCTACAATTCTTGCCCCTTTTGTGAATCCAGCCTGTGTTTCATGTATTTCACCATTTCTTCTATTTTATTTTTTATTATTGCCATGAATATCTTGTAGAAATAGTTTGTCAGCGTTATAGGTTGTAGGTCCTTAGCTGTGGGTCTTACATTTTTTGGTATCAATTTGGGATGTGATGTTCTCCATTCCTCTGGTATGTTTCCTGTTATCAGAACTTTATTTAAACATCTTACAATTATTGCTATACATCTAGGTTGGGTTGTAAGTGTTTTGTAAAATTCAGGTTTCAAGTTGTTTGGTCCACCATCATATATTACTATCTCATCTTTCTTCTTGATATCTTTTCCTTGTAGCTTTCTAATGTAATCTCACATTTTTGCCCTGTCAGCATTTTGCTTTATATCAGTCGTCAGTTTTTCTCATGTGTATAGATTTCTGATTTTATTAGCTGTTGAATTTTCCTTTTTAGTGTAAGGTATATGCTTTCTAGCCTTTTCATCTTTTGTTCTTGCATTCCTTTCTTACTTGTATTTCATGTGTAATTTCCTCAGTTATCCATGGTGCCTGTCATTCTTTAAACTTGCTTGTTCTCTTCTTGAATGTTCTTCGAAGTATGAATTTCCTCTTTCATTATCATATTATCAGGTGTGCTTACATGGTCAATATATGCTCTGTAGTTTAATTTCAATTATTAAGCATACATCTCTAAGTTTTCCTTTTCTGTACTATAGTATTGACTTATTTCCCAGGTTTTCTTGCTGAACTGATTTATGTTTT
>JAXIVD010000489.1:0-37500 GCA_036785275.1 Cancer borealis
CCACCCGCCCACCCACCCATAAGGCCAGCTAACACAGCCTGAAACACCCCCGTCCCCCCTTCCTTTAGGACTTACAGCTTCCACTAGTGAATCATCCAGCCTCGAGACCGTGTCCAAACCCTCTCCTCCCCTATGTCCCTATGTTCCCTATGTCCCTACCCTCCCCTTGCCCCTTGTCACCCCTCTCCCCTCTCCCCTCTCCCCTTCCTTTCCTCCCTGGGTCGTGATTGAGGCATTACGCTCCGCTTGCAAACATTTCCTCCATTGTATCAGTCACGTCTAAACAAAGGTTCGCATTACACGGCTTTGTGATCTCGTGTACCCTCAGTCACGCCCTCACGCCCACGCACAACTCTCCTCACGCCCTTATATACATGGCCTTCAACAGTGCCACCGGATGAACAGATCGTGATTCCTGTAAGTGATTTCATTTTTTTTTTTTTTTTTTTTTTTTTTCTATTTTTTTTTTAATGTTTTTTTTTTTTTTTTTTTTTTTTTTTTTTTTTTTTTTTTTGTGTTGTCCATGGGTGCCAGGGTGTCCGGTGGTGGTGGTGGTGGTGCCGCCTGGCCCTCCACCCTACGTATATAGAGTATAGCCGTCAAGTCAAGGGTGTGTGTGTGTGTGTGTGTGTGTGTGTGTGTGTGTGTGTGTGTATGTGTGTGTGTGTGTGTGTGTGTGTGTGTGTGTGTGTGTGTGTGTGTGTGTGTGTGTGTGTGTGTGTGTGTGTAGGGAGGACAGTGCAGTGAGCCGCATCCTTCCCCTCCTCAACAAAAACATCGAACCCAGACAGACGAAGAAGAGAGAGAGGGAGAGAGAGAGAGGAAGAGGGAGAGGGAGAGGAAGAGAGAGAGGGAGAGGAAGAGAGGGAGAAGATGAAAGGAAACAGCAAAAAAAGAACGTTTACTACGCGCCTCCATTCATAAAATTTTGTGAATGGAAGTGTGTGTGTGTGTGTGTGTGTGTGTATGTGCGTATGTATGTGTATGTCCTTGGCTCCCCCGCCGCCCCGTGACTGTACACACCACCGGCGCCAAACTCGTAGCGTGAAGAACCTTGGTGGTGGGCGTGGGCGGCCTGCAAACTCAAGCGAAAGCAAATGCAGGTGGTGGAAGGTGTGGAGGGAGCGGAGGATGAGCTGTCATCGCCGCCCTTCCGCACACCTGCCTCACCTCCCTCCTTGTTGGTTACCTGTCTCGCCCAATTTCGCACTGCTTTGTTTTTAGGGTCATTAACAAGTGGTATTTTTCTCTTCCCTTTACTGAGCTGTTACTACCTCCGGGGACGTGTTGAGTGACGGATGTGGTGTGTGGTGGGCGGGAGGGCGGGGCTGGGCTGGGCTGGAGGCAGGTACTTGAGTCTGGTCTGGGTGGTGAATCACAGCTGAAGGGAAGGAAGGAAGGGAGGAAGGGAGTTTG
The DNA here is from genome assembly GCA_036785275.1 of Cancer borealis. Taxonomy (NCBI): domain Eukaryota; kingdom Metazoa; phylum Arthropoda; class Malacostraca; order Decapoda; family Cancridae; genus Cancer; species Cancer borealis. Next base: position 1,417 of record JAXIVD010000489.1, read on the forward strand.
AGCATCTTACGAGGTTAAAACTATGGTACGAATGTTCTCCTAACGACCCTCTACAAGCAACACAAAGGCACATTAACGGGTAACGAGCAGCTATCCAACAAGTATGACGTTGCTTCAAGGTCATATCGTAGAGAAGAATATTTGCCTCTATTCATTTTTAACATCACAATTTACATTTGAGATTAATTCAACATGTTAACACGTCATAACACTAACTTTAACTAGTGATGCAACGCAATAGCCACCGTCTTACTTAACCCTTGTATATAACACCTAGCAAGAACATAGCGTGGGCAGACTGTGGGCGGCGAGGAAGTCAAGCCTACGCCCTAAGGTGCTCAACGTCACTCCCGCCGCGCCACGTAATGCATTCAGCGGCGTAATCAGTAACATCCTTCCTTCCTTCCTTGCACGTATACCTCACCTCCCTCCTGAAGCTATCCACCTACGCCTCCTCACTCGCCTCTGCTTTTAGTCACCTTCCTACTCCTTCCTGCTCTCAGATACTAACAGTAACTAACACACTCGATGCATTGGTAGTCCTCACTGTCTTCTGTCCATGTTATATTCAAGTCTTATTGTACCTTATGATAATCTGCTTCTTCGTATTGAATGCATAACTATCTAATATTGTGTACTCTATTCCTTCCTTTCTTTTTTTTTTTTTTATCTCTCTCTTTCTCTCTCTCTCTCTCTCTCTCTCGCACATTCCTGGCCTCCTCCCTTCCTTCGTTCCTCTTAAACATCGCCAAGGTTCCGCTGCGGCAGTCTTGTGTGGTCACGCATTGCCTTCTGACACTCCACCCCTACCTCCTTCCCCCCTCCTCTTCCTCCCGTTTATCCTCCCTTACCTCCTTCCTCCCTTCTCCGTTCCCTTTCCGGTGAGATTAAGAATGTCGGTACCGCTATTGTAAAGTATGTATCTATTAAAACTATGTAACGTGTCTTTGGTTGTTATTATTCGCGAAGGAACGTTAGTTAGTCCTTTGTCCCGCGTGTCCTGTATGGTAATAAAGTTTAATTAACTCGTATATCAAGAGGACGTGTAGTTAATAGGTAGTCTTGGACGTTATCGTAGGGAGTAAGACATCAGTTAGTGCTCCATTATCCTTGTAAGCTGTTAAGGGTATACGGTGTAGCTATGCAGGGATGGCAGGGTCGGTAGGGGGTGAAGGGAAGGGGGGACTGTGGTAGAGTTAAGTTGGTGAGCAGCGGTGGTCGCTCCATTAGGTCTGAGGTCTGTCTAAGTTTCCACACGATTACCTGAGTCACAGGGAACCAACCTTCCTTCCTCTGGCTACCTCCACCAACCTTTGTGACCTTCCCTGCCGCCACCCAATGGCCTTGTATATCTAGCATATATCTGGCTTTAGATTTGCATGGTGATAAAAAAGAAAGGAAAATAATTTTGTTTTAATTCATTCATAGGTGTTCTTGTGGTTTGTTTTTCCTTTAAGTCGAGTTTCCTCCTGAGCACGTGGAGCCAATTTTCCATCCCTAAAAGTGAGAGTTTCCCCCACGCACTCAGGTGGACGGTGTTGCCCTCAGTGGGCGGCCCATAAACCTGGGAGATGGGTAGGGTCACGGGAGGACAGGGGAGGGGAGGGCTGTGGGAGCCGAGGCCAGGCAGGGGGTGGGGAGGATGGGGAGGGTGCCGAGGGGCGGCGCCTTGTGGGTGGGTCTGTGGTTCCCGCGGGTGTGGACGCGTGCCTCGCGGGACTTCCCCCGACCATTAAGTAAGCCGCTAGGAGCACCGGTGTTTACGGCTGTTGCCCCCAGGTGCCTGAGGCGGCGGGAAGTGGGTCACTGGGGCTAGGACGCTGGAGGGGAGGAGGACCACCTTCACCTTCCTCTCACGTCTCCCGAGGAAGCGTCCTTGACCCCTTGAGAGGGTGTGGGAGGCGAGGCGGGCGGGGCGGGGCGCGGACCACTTCCCAGCATGCTTATACAACAATGTGAATCAGTATTGATGTTAATAGATGATGGTGAACACATCTTGTTGATCCTGGCAGCCTAGTGGTTAGTGCGCCTTGTTCACAGTCCAGGGAGTTGGGGTTCGATTCTCCGGTCAGGCGGAGATATTTGGGCGGGTCGCGTTTCACGCTGAGGCTCGTGTTCACCTGCAGCAGAATGCAGGTACGAATGTATGTGTGGCGTGCTGGGGGCGGGTGTTCACTTGCCACACAGGAGTAGGAGTGTTCGGCGTCACGCCTCAAGAGGAACAAGTAGGCGACACGCTTAAGATCATCACTTTGGCAATCAACAGATAGATGAGATCGTTATTTTCCTTCATTTCTGTAGCCAACACACGGGAACAGCGGACTGTAGCACCTTTATAAATGTGAATTCCTACTTCTTGGACGGCCACACACTAGTAAGGAAGGGTAGTCCATCAGTGTTGCTTGTGTGTGATGCAATCAAGCGTAACTCAGTCCAGAATAACCAAGTTAACAGTTCACATGTAGCAGAATCAGAGGGTCCACCTCGCCTCCCCTAACCTGGTTACCCAACCTTCCTTCTGGGGCCTGTGGCTGCTGCGGGCGTCGGGTTACACAACACTTTTTTAGAAATACAGTGTGCAAAAACAACATCTGGTAGTGACTTGTTGTTTGTTTTGATATGATATTCTCCCTCAAGGCTGTGTATCTATTAGTATATAGTGGCAAGTTGTGTGTGAGGCTGTGTGCCACTACCAAATCCAAGGTTAACAAAAACCAATAACAACAAAACAATAATACCTCTATCCATATATAGGCAACTTTACTGTCATATTTAGGCTTTCAAACAAAAATGAACTGTTTGTGGTGAAGGCGGCAGCTGCGTGATGTCCGAGCGAGGAGGAGGAGCAAGTGTCAGCGGGCGCGGGGCAAGATCCATCAACAAGGTCGTTAAGCCGATAATTACAGGTGTGGTGATTAAGCTGTTAGCGCAAGAGGACAGGTGGTTGGCTGGCAACTTGTCTTGTTGGAAAAAATCTTCAAGTAGCTGATGATTTATTGCTGCTTGATAACATACACACACACACACACACACACACACACACACACACACACACACACACACACACACACACACACACACACACATTTTGTTAGCTTCATATACAGTCTTTAGCCACCATTACCTCACCACCTACCTCTCCTTACCTCCTCCTCTCCCTCCACCCCTTCCCTCCCTCCTTCCCTTCCCTCCTCCCTCCGTCACCAAAAAAACCTGACCACCATATCAAATAAAAATAGACACTAACTCATAACTTTCTTCTTCTTTATTTTTAAAAGTATTACTTTTCACGGTTGAGGAAAGTTGAATAGAGAACCACCCGGTAATAGTCACCTGTCTCACCTGTCACCTGGTAATTAGTAGGTGCTCCGGGAACGCATGGCAGCCTCGGGGGGAGACGTACGCCCCCTCTGACGGACGCACACACACTGGCCTATTACGAAGCCGTGGTGGGGAAGCCTCTTTTGTGGTGTTCCTAGGATTACCTTTTTGTCTTCTACCTCTTGGGGTCCGATTTTCCCCTTTTTTTTTTTTAAGAGGTTCAGTAATTTATTCATTTGATTATTTTTTTATTTATTTATTTAAAAGTCATTCACGTATTCATTAGACTAGTTTTTTTTTTTTTTTTCTCTCTTTCTCTAATTGTTCTCTCTCTCTCTCTCTCTCTCTCTCTCTCTATGTTTTTTCTTTTTCTATAGTTGAATGTTCGTCTTGACACTTATTCCATGTTTATTTTATTTTATTTTTTGTATTCTATTTTATATCTGATTTCTACATATTTACAGATCTTGTCTTCCGCTGTTATCATTATTATTATTATTAGTAGTAGTAGTAGTAGTAGTAGTAGTAGTAGTAGTTTTTTTTTACATAATAATTTAGAAACAGTAAGCAGATGAGGTGAACGAACTGTAAAAGAAGACGAAGAGGAGGAAAAAGTAGCAGGAAAATAAGTAGCAGAAAAATAAGTAGCAGGAAAATAAGTAGCAGGAAATCGAAAAGGAAGATAATTAGAAGGGGAGGAAGAGGAAGAGGAAGACAGAAGAAGAAAAAAACCCAGAGTAGTACATTGACTGAGAGAGAGAGAGAGAGAGAGAGAAGAGAGAGAATATAAGACTATTTAAAGGTCCTACAGATAAACAGGAAGAGAGATAAATAAACCAAAAAAAAAAAAAGATGGAGGGGAAACGATAAAGAGATAAAGAAAAAATAATAAGGAAAGAGTATGTGAGGGGAAGTATCATCTTTATCATGGCTTCAGTGAGGGGATAAAGGGGCTTACTGAGGCTTCATTGGGTGCTGACTCTCTCTCTCTCTCTCTCTCTCTCTCTCTCTCTCTCTCTCTCTCTCTCTCTCTCTCTCTCTCTCTCTCTCTCTCTCTCTCTCTCTCTCTCTCTCTCTCTCTCTCTCTCTCTCTCTCTCTCTCTCTCTCTCTCTCTCTCTCTCTCTCTCTCTCTCTCTCTCTCTCTCTCTCTCTCTCTCTCTCTCTCTCTCTCTCTCTCTCTCTCTCTCTCTCTCTCTCTCTCTCTCTCTGTTTTATTTTCTCTCTCATATTACTATATTTCTAGTTATTCATTCAAGTTCAATTTTATTCAGTTCATTCATTTCAATTTTTCATTTTTTCATCTAGAATTATTTCCTCTAAACACGGGTGAGGAATTTGTGGTCATGGAATGGGTGAAAAGAATACCTTGATCCTACTTAATTAGGGTTCAATCCAATGTTTTCAAGTCTATTAGCGATGAGCACAGGTGTGTTGTGGAAGTGTAGGAGAGGTGAGAGGACAGGACAGGTGATGCTTGTATTACCAGCCTCCTTGAACGTGGATTATCGAGTTAGTGTCTATAACTCTACTTCACAATGCACGCGAAACTTACCTCTATATCCATCTATCACTGGCTGTCATTTACCTGTGCGTTTTGGGTTCCTTCTGTACAGGTGTTGAAGGTCATGTAGTGTAAATGATGTGTTTAAAGTTAAAGAGTAAATATTCTGTCGAACACCTGTGTGGTGACCAAGGCGAGGATGGTTCTAATGGGCAGGTGTGAAGGCCTGACGAAGGGGAGCACTGGTGGTGGTGGTGGTGGTGGTGGTGGTGTAATGTTGATAGAGGATATATAGACACGGAATACTAGATGCAATGCCTTATTTTTTCATATTATTACCTTTCATACTAAACACACACACACACACACACACACACACACACACACACACACAACACACACACACACACACACACACATGCACACTTCTTAAACCTTAATATACCGTACGTGTCAGCAGCGATGACTCAGCCGCTGATTCAGGAGTGAACTTACTTACATGTGACTGTAGATGAAATGACGTTGTGTGCACGAAAGCAGCTGTGCACGTGTGACCATGAGCTGTTTACACCACAGTTCACCAAGGCAAGGAAGGTGACCAGTAATAGTTATAAGCCGTATAAGAACTAACCAGTGCATTCCTTACCAGCTACAGACACTATATACTCTTGTAAGCTGACTGTCACATAGCAATACAAATACAACTCATGTGTTCGTCCCAGCCTTCAAAATGTAAGAGAGTGATGGTTGTTTCCCTCTTCACACGGGAGATCAAAGTCTACTAGCATCAGCTGTTATACTCTCTGGTTAACCCTACAGTAGCATAGCGTGTATAGTGTAACGTGACGTGGGGGTTGGTGTGTTTACGTTCAGTTACGTGGAGTCAGATGGGAGAGAGGGAGCGGGAGCGGGAGTCAGTGTGGAGACTCAAATATTACAGGACGCGTTCAACCACTTATTAGGTAGCTAATGAAACTACACACACACACACACACACACACACACACACACACACACACACACACACAAACACGCAAAGTTCAACGCCTCTGTCTAACTCTGCTTATGTTAGTGTGTGTGTGGGTGTGTGTGGGGTTCTCTGCACATCAGTAGTCACCTCGACGGAAGTGTCTCCAGAACCCAAAGTATAATAATCTTAACGGAAAATGCGGCAGCAAATTAGTGTCCCGAGGCATAGCGGAGGACCAGGTAATAACACGTGTCTCAATAGCAACACATGTCCACTCAATGACGTGGAACCAAACACAAGGTGAGGATAGAGGATAGACTCGTTCATGGCCTTGAGGTTGTGTGGACTGACTGTCAGCTTGGGGCTACGTCAAGATAAACTGTATGAGGAGGAGGTGTGTGTGTGTGCGCGTGTGTGTGTGTGTGTGTGTGTGTGTGTGTGTGTGTGTGTGTGTGTGTGTGTCTGTGTGTGTAGGTATGTTACGCCCACCGCCGCCCATTCTGTTATTCTACGCCCATATCACGCATGTTACTGTCACGTTAGAACAAAAGAACGTGTAGCAAGTTTGGTTCATATCAGGTAAAGGAGGAGGAGGAGGAGGAGGAGGAAGAGGAGGAGGTAGCTGGGAGAAAGTAGAGAAATTAAAAGTTGACGGAAAATAATACGTTAATAAAAAAGAAACGAGAGAGAGAGAGAGAGAGAGAGAGAGAGAGAGAGAGAGAGAGAGAGAGAGAGAGAAAGGAAGAGCAGATGAGCAAGATGGCTAAGCAGGAAGGGAGGGGGAGGGAAGCAGGAAGAAACAGGAGGGGTAGATGAAGGCGGACCGGAGGAAGTGATGGGAATGTACCACGTGTAATATATGACAGTAGCGGTGGTGGTGGTGGTGGTGGTGGTGTATGGCTTGATAGAAAAGACATCACCGTATTGCATGTCTAATATTGAATAAGTCTAGATATCCATGAATAGGTTTGAATAGCTTATATAAATGACCTTTTTTTTTTTTACCCATACATTTCAATCATCTTTTATAACTTTGAATCGGTTATTTTTAGGGTTAAAGTTATATTTATTTTTCTTGACCTGCGTTTCATAAGAGTGTCTAAGGGTAGCTGTTTTTTTTTTATCGACCGTAAACTTAAAATGACATATTAATAGCTTGCGATAGGCGATTTGAAGCCTCTAGTAGCAGTAGGAAATGATTGGTATAATTGGCTGAGTTATAGAAGCGATGGGTGGAGTAAAGGTATAAGTGTTTTTTTACGTGTACAAGTGTGGCTTTTCAACGTTCTTATTGGGATGAAAAGACATTTATCTTTTAATATCATGAGTTTTTTTAATATTATTTTTTATGTATGATATATTTTATGCGATTGTATCAATGGCTTCTATGAGTTCAATTTTAGTGGGGCTTACACACACTCTCTCTCTCTCTCTCTCTCTCTCTCTCTCTCTCTCTCTCTCTCTCTCTCTCTCTCTCTCTCTCTCTCTCTCTCTCTCTCTCTCTCTCTCTCTCTTCTCTCTCTCTCTCTCTCTCTCTCTCTCTCTCTCTGGGTTGTCTAGTGGTGTTAAGAAAGCGAGAAAAAAATGAATGATTCTCTTTTTCTCTGTCGCATTTCTCCTAATCGCGTGTCGTGTTGTGTCGCCCTACCGTGTCGCCCCCCCCTATTTCCCCCCTTCCCTTAGCCAACACCTGGACCCTCCTCTTCTTCCTCCTCCTCCTCCTCCTCCTCCTTTTCCCCCTCCTCCTCCTCCTACGCTCATCTTCCTTCCTCATCACCTTCCAGTCGCCTTCCTTTCCCACGGTTTCCTAATATTTCCTTTTTCTCCTTTTTTTTCCTCCTCTGTGTCTTAGATTAATTCATTTACTCATTCATTCATTTTCTTATCTTTCTCCCTATCTCTTTCTCTCTCTTTCTCTCTCATTTGTTTTATTATTCTCTTTGATCAATATCGTTTAGTTGATTTCCTCTCCTCATTATTTCACTCTATTTATGATCTTTTCCTATTTTCTCTAATTTTTTTGTTCTCATTTTGAATTCAGTTACCTCGTTTTATTCTTTGTGAGGAAAATTTTTTCTGTCTGCTTACTTTCTCTCTTCTCTTTCTTTCCTTGTTTTTAATTTCCTTTTATTCCCTCCCTCCACTTTCTTTCCTTCCTGTCACTAATGTCATTTTCTTCCATCTCCTTTTCCTCCTCCTCCTCCTCCTCCTCCTCCTCCTCCTCCTTGTTATTCGTTTTCATTCTGTTTTGTTATTAAGCTTCAGTCTCATTCTCCTTCTGTTTCTCTTCCCCGCCCAGCTATTATTAACACTATTTACCTAGTTGCTATTCTTGTTCTTCCTGTTTTTTGGGGTGTTCTTAGTTCCTTCCAGCTGCTTGAGGAAAATGTTCTACTCTGAGTCCATCTCTTCAACACGTATTAATCTTCAAAAATAATTCGCTTTGTCTTTCTTGCCTTGTCTTGTCTTGCACTATTTTGTCTTCCCGGATGCTGCTTGTAAGTCAATGCCCCGCTGTGGAGGTAGAGTACGTCACCCTCGCACCCTCGCACCCTCACACCTGTCCCTTGTGTCCCTCTCCTCACCTTGTCTTGCCTTGTCTTGTCTCACCTGTCCTAGCATAAGTTCAAGTTCAAGTTTAAGGTAATTTTTGTTTATGTGTTCGTTTTCCTGCCTGCTTCTCCCTCACCTTTCATCTCTATCTTATTACACAAACAGGGACTCATCATATATTTTCTCATAATCACATTCTTCATAGTATTTTCCTCTCCATTCCTTTCCTTCCTCCTGAAATCCCTAGTGTATCCCTTATTTTAGCCTCTCCTCCTCTTCCTCCTCTTCCTTCTCCTCCTCCTCCTTCTCCTCTTCCTATCACTTTATTAATTCTCCATAACGTGTCCTCTCCCTTCGCATTAACACTTCCCATCGATGTTTTCACCTCACACACACCTTGTCTTCATCCCGTAAACCCTCATTGGGAAACCTACCCAAACCTCACCTCGTCCTACAGCTCAGTCTTCTCCTCCACCCACATCCTCATCCTTATTCTACCTACCTGGACCTTTTTTCCTCTCCTCTACCTTCCTACCCCTTTTCCTTTCCTCTCCTTCCCCCTTCCTCCAGGTTACCCCTTCCCTTCCTCTCCCTTTCCTCTCCCTTCAGAAGCGTGTGACGTTTCTCTCCCCTTTCATGACTTCATGTATTAGACTTCCGGTATTGATTTTACAATTTCTGTCTTCCGGAGGCTGTCGACGGCCGGATGCTGGTGCGCTATGGTTCTTTGCCATTGCAGAAATTGCACTGAAGGGCGTCATTACCTGGGGCGTCGTGGACACTGCGGGCGTGAAGGAAAGGGTTTAAGGGGAAGGACTAGACGGGTGGCTGGTCTTCGGTGGGTGGAGAGAGTTATGCTGAAAGTTATGGTTATGAACTGAAGATGATCATAGAGAAAGAGAGAGAGGAAAAGAAAAGATGGAAAGAAAGAAAGAAAGAGCGAGTGAAAATCAAGCCCTTATAAAATACAAAAAGAAGAAGAATATTAAAACTAAAGGAATACGTTATAAAATTAAGGACTTAGAGGAAATTTACGGCATTGATACAAGAATACGAAGGGACGCGTGGCCGGAGGGAAGGAAGGAGAGGAGAGGAAGACGCCAAAGACAGTGTACGCGTGGCAGGAAGAAGAAGAGGAAGAGGAGGAGGAGGGGGAGGAAGAGATGTAGGACGCGTGGCAGTGTGCGTGTCTTGTGCTCTACTAAAACCATTATTTTTAGAGGACGATCTAAGGACTCTTGAAGGAGATTATTGAGGCGCATTATGTGTTTAGATCCAGTAGGTTTGTTGCTGCTGTCTATTCTTCCTTTGTGTTCCTTTGTACTCTTGCAGGTGACTTAGTGTTGCCTTATACCTCACCTCACCTTGCCTCACCTTGCCTCACCTTGCCATTCCTTGTCTTAGGTTTGCTCACTCAGGAAATTAATTCTCGTCTACATTGTGAATTACTTGAATAACTCTGTGATCACTATGACGATGACGATGCAATGGCCAACTGCACGTCCCGAGGTGATAATAATACGAGGATATACGACGTGCATGATGGAGAAGATAACTGACCCTCCGTCCCTATCACCTTTAAAAATAGTTGAAAAATGGTTTATATTTCTCACTTTAGCATTTTCACTTTTTTATCATGCACGAGGATTTTATTTTCTTTATTGATAGTTGTTTTATGATTTTTCTTCCTTTCGTGGAAGTAATAGAACTTATAAAAATTGATAGAAAAAACAACTGAAGATGACTCGTAGTACCGGCAGCTGCCACGGGACCCTGAGGCGCCACCTGCGGGTATAAACGAAAATATCTGAAACTATATCTATGATCTTGAAAGCGTTCCTGTCACTCCTCATTTGTTTTTGTTCTTAGAATATCAACTCTCCTCAACAAATAGAAAATAAAATAAAAAGTGATGTTAAAGAAATAGATCATAAAACAATAATAAAAGACTAAAACAGATTGATAAGTACTAATATTTTAACCAACTTTCTATCACTCTCTTTCTCTTTCTCTTTTCCCTCATATCTCATCACCTCACCCCTCGATGCACCCAGATATGGTTGGATTAAAAACAGAATTGGACTTCTTTCCTTTTTTTATTTTTTTATATATCTAGTCGAGTAGTGAAACAAATGGGTCGATTATTTATGGGTCACGCCTCGTCCATGGGTTCTCCCGTTCATAGATCCGCCTGCGGCCACACCCAATCCAATCAGGCGGATCTAAACCCATGTGGATGACGGCGCCCGATCAGGTGAAGGGCGGAGGCAGGTAAAGGCGAGAGAATGAGAAAGAGGACGAAAGAAATATAACCTAACTAGTCTTAAATGAGAGTTAGATAATAAAACGTCACCACGGAGACTTCTACGGTAAGATAAAAGATGATAGAAGACAAATAGATATAACAATTAACGTAAGATAAGTATAGTAAGAAGGAGAAACAAATTTAAAAGAACGTGTTACCAGCAGCAATATGGGATGTTAGTCTACGTTGAGAGAGTCACGATCATTCACCTTTCTTGGGGTCTCCCTTTTGCATGGGGAACCTCCTGCTGGAACAGATACTGTGTGTCTGGTGCCGAAGGAGTACTGGCGTGTATCTAGGTGTAATTACAGGTGTGAGGAAGGGCGGTGCTGATACGGATATGAAGGGAGTGGGAGGCTGCACTCACGGAGGGGGAGAGCGTGGGGCTGTATTGAGAAGGAAAGGAAGGAAGGAAGGAAGTAGAGTATATCCACTTTTCTACTTAGGTTTTTTTTCGTATGTGCTAAAAGTCAAGGAACCATAGATAGGAAGGGAAGTCTGGTTGAGGGAAGTGGGCTAAGTAGTGATGATGAGGAGAGGCGTTGCACCTACGTATGAATGAATGAATGAATGAATGTATGAATGTGAACGCCCTGTGAACATCGGAAGGAAGAAAGGTAGGAAGGAAGGAAGGGTGTGTGTGTGTGTGTGTGTGTGTGTGTGTGTGTGTGTGTGTGTGTGTGTGTGTGTGTGTGTGTGAGGGTAATGTCGTGGAGATACCGGATATTATACTGACGGAAATTGCAAAGCACTCCACCTCACCCACCCTATCCACCCTCTCCATCACCACCGCTGTTATTATCGTTAGTAGTAATAGTAGTAGTAGTGCCATGCATACTCAGCACCTTCATTACCATTCAAGACCACTAGCTAAACTCAGTTAGGTTAATAGTCTTCAAAAGTAGAGACACACACTAGACCATTTCCTATCCTCTACCTCAGATTAAGACACTACAAAACTATCGATTGAGTAAAAACAAACTCAAGTCACATCTATGAAAGCAATATTTTTTTACCCCATTGAGTATCGTTTTCTTTCGTTTCCTCTGAAGCAGGACACGTTAGGCCTCAACATTTTCTATAGTTTCCTAGACCGCCCCAATTTTCCTTCCCGAGAACCATACCGACTTTCCCTCAAGAATGGATGTGAAGTCAGTGGAGGGCGGTGAGTCCCGGTGACCCACATTCAGTAAGGTGGATCAGTGGGTCTTACAGGGCGTCGCCAAGGAAGGAACAAGTGTGTGGAACAGCTTGAGACGGGAGCCATGTGGTCCTAGAGGCTTAGAAAGGGAAGGAAAGAGGTACGAAGAAGGAGGACGAGGTAGGAAGAGAAGGAGGAGGGTAAAGGGAAGAGGAAGAGGAGTAGGGAGACAGTGATGGACAGGTAGCCTATAGAATGACCCATATATTGTAGGGGACAGGCAGCATGGGTGAGATGTAAGGGGAGGAGAGTGTGTTATGGATTTCAAATTGGTGTATTGATCGCATTAGAGACGCAAATCAATTCACTGATTCATTTATCTATCAATTAATTTTGTTGATCTTGTTTTGCATTTTTATATTGTCCTTTTTCCATTGTTATATCTGTCTTCATATAGTTTTTAAATGGCGGCCATCCTCTGAGTCTTTTTCTAATTTAAATCTGTTAGGTTAAATAAGATTAAACTACTAACCCATCTAGTCTTTATCCTACATTTCCTGCGTTTGTGGTCTTGTGGAAATGGTCTGAGTACCAAAATGACTGGTGCGGAAACATCTTGAGTATGAAATGTCTTCAGTACCTATCGCCTGAGTATCAAATGACATGTAACCTCTGTCTTCCTCCCTGCCTTTGCCAGCCGCCCTGTGTGGCTGGCCAGCGCCCAGGCCCCCTTGTCTTAGTAATGTAGTTTGTGTGGGTCTGCTTGGCCAAACTCTGGGACAATCGAGTTACTCTCCTCTCCTCAGAAGGCCTCAAGCCGCTGCCTCCTAGACGGTGAGCCTCCCTCCTCACCTTCTCATCCTGTTAGCTACTGTGTACAATATCGTGCAAGTATTTGATGCTTAAATGGATTAGTAGTTGTTTGGTGACAGTGTTGATAGACCTGACAATGCAGCAAGATAAAAGTGTTCAAGAATAAAGTGACCTTCCAGTAGCGTTACTAGTGGTCAGTGTTATTTAATTTACAGTTCGTGACTTGAATTAAACAATGTAACTAAACTAGATATAAATAATGTTAACAAATTGCAGTGTACAAAGAAATATCGCTATCTGAATACATAGAAAATGATGTTAATAAAACGTGTGCCACTCAGACTGTCGCCGCACTACACAAACAACACTTCAGAAGCCCAATACTCACGGATATAGACTTCTGCATCCTTACGGCTTCCAACTCCCGGGCGGCTCACAGTGCTGGGAGGCGTTACTGCACCCTTACCGCCACGTGTGCAGGTGTCCCGGTGCCTGGCCGGTGCAGCCAACACGCGTCCCTTTCAACCGGAGAAAAGATCAATGTGGAAATTATATTCGACCATTTCTACTTAACTCCTTCATGACCCTAAAAGAAAATGGTGTTGGCCAGTGGATGATTATAACTCCTTTGATAATCTGCACGCTATCAACGGAAATTTGCACTAGATAAGATAACAGAAGGGCATGCAACCCTTGGGGGACGCCGGTGTAAGGGTAGCGCTCAGTGAGTCACCTTTACGCAGTCTTTTTGCAGAGTTACGCCCGACGCACCTTCGATCCTGTGGTCCTGCCCTTCCACCCCCCATCCGCTCACCCCCCCACCCTTCTCCCACCGCTCCTGCTGTTACCTGTTCCACTCCCCTCAGATGCGCTGTTTTCACTCCCAAGAAACGGGTGTAATTTTTAGTACTTTATGGCTTGTAATAAATTATAGATTCATTATCATTATGTTTGGCCATTTTTAAGCACGTTTATATCACCACTACTATCCTCCTCCTCCTCCTCCTTTTCCTCCTCCTCCTCCTCCTCCTCCTCCTCTTCCTCGTCACTGGTCATCACATCGCGACCGGAAATCTCACCACTAATCCTATCAGCTTTAGTCCTTCCTTTCTCCTCCCTCCGTCCCTGCCTTCCTCTCTCTCCTTTCTTCCCTTTCCACCCCCACCTTCCTTCCTCCCTCCCTTCCTTCCTCTCTTCTTTTCCTTCCTTTCCCCCACACTATAGAGAGTTACCACAATCTCATCCTCCTACAATTTCCACTTTTTTGCCCTTCTATGTCATTCCAGCACATTCCAGTACATTTCCATTCCAGTTTAGTCTCCCTTTCCAGGATCTTCAGTATATCTTGACTCTTCCAGCATCACTCAGCATCCATTTATCATCCTCTTTAGTATCCCTTTCAAAACCTTCGCCTTTAGTTCATGTCTTCGCCTCAAACACCTATATACATCCTTGCCTTATGTTCCTACTTCATCTATGCATTTTTTAACGCCTCCATCTGCCTGCTCCTTCCTTCTCCTCACTAGTAATGAAACGCAAGAATAAGTCAGGAAGATTAGAAGATAAAAACAGTTGTTGATTCACCCACCCAGCTGTGTAATCCAAGTCCAGGTTATACTAATCATAATCACTTGGTATTAATTTTGCCTTCCTCCTCCACCACCACCACCACCTTCTCCTCCACCCACCCAGCCACACTTCCACCACCAGCACCCACCCACCCACACCTCCACCCTCAACCGGACATGGACATGACACCCAACCAGAAAGAGGATATCCGCATCTTAATATCATCTTTTTGTCATCACTTTTTGCTACTACTTCCGAGTGAGGTTAGCTTTAAAATGCCTCTTCCCTCTTTACCTCTGCCTCTCTCTCTCTCTCTCCTTGCTTGCTCTCCTATTCTATGTTATTTTATCTCACAGCTTCCCCTTCCCTTCCTCCTCCTCTACCCATTTTAACTCCCTCTCTCTCTCTCTCTCTCTCCCTCCCTCAATCTCCCTTCCTCTCTCACCTGTCCATTTGATTCACCTGCTGTATGTATGTAGGAGTACGTTGAACCGAATGAATGGAAAAGGAAGAGTGAACAACGATGGTAATTAGTTCAGTGTGTGTGTGTGTGTGTGTGTGTGTGTGTGTGTGTGTGTGTGTGTGTGTGTGTGTGTGTGTGTGTAAAATGTGTATTAATATAAAGCTGGATTTTAATATGTTGTTCTATCTATCTATATATCTGAGCGAGAGAGATGAAAAAAAAATTAGACACACACACACACACACACACACACACACACACACACACACACACACACACACACACACACACACACACACTCATTAAGCATTATTTGTCATCATCTTAATGGCCTAATTTGCCCTTCACTCGTATCATTTCTCCCTTCCTCACATTATTCATTTATTATTTATTACGTATCTTCTTTTTTTTCATCCCTTCATTCATCATATAGTAATTTTCATTCATCTCTCTTTTTTTCTCTCTCTCTCTCTCTCTCTCTCTCTCTCTCTCTCTCTCTCTCTCTCTCTCTCTCTCTCTCTCTCTCTCTCTCTCTCTCTCTCTCTCTCTCTCTCTCTCTCTCTCTCTCTCTCTCTCTCTCTCTCGTACCTGTTTCCGGCCATCCTTGGAACTTTCCGGTGAGTGGGGGGGCAGGGAGAGAAAAGGGGGGGTACATGAAAGGGAGGGAGGGTAGGGAAGGGAAAGAAAGATAGAAGGAATGTATTGATGTATTGGGCTGTCTCTCTCTCTCTCTCTCTCTCACTTTCTTTCTCTCTTTTTCTTTTTCTCTTTCTCTTTCTTGAAGGAGGTAGAGGAAATAAATAATAATAATAATAATAATAATAACTAATAATGATAATAATCCCGTAACACATTATTTTTTAACGCAACACAAACCTAAAAAAAAATAATAATAAATAAAATACAGGGAAAAAACTCATTATTATTTTCCCTGTCTTATTTTTTCCTTTTTTTTCCAATGAATATCTATCCTTCTTAGTATTTTCCCGAAGGATCGACTTTTTTTCCCGACGATGCTGCAGGAGGGAAGGAAGAGAAGGTCTGAGATGGTCCTTCCTATCCCTCCTTCCCCCTACTCCGGATCTAGATTATTCGCCTCTCACTCCTACTCCTCTAATCCGGACATAGAAGGAGGGAGTAAAGGGAGTAATCCTCTCCCACACTCCCTCCTTCCGATCCTTCCTCTTCCTCTCCCTCCCTCCCTCTCTCTCTCTCTCTCCTTTCCTCTTTCCTCCCATCCCCCTCCTACTTCCTCACGTTTAGCTCTCGCACCCGTTCTCCTTCTCTCTCTCTCTCACTCTCTCTCTTTCTCTCTTGCTCTTTTTTTTTTTTTTTTTTTTTTCTCATTCTTCCGCATCCTGTCTTCTCCTCTGTCTTCTCATTCATGCTTCTGTCTTTGTTCCTTCCTTCCTTCCTTCCTTCCTTCCTTCCCTCTCTCCTTCCTCCTTCCCTCCCTCCTTCCCTCCTTCCCTCTCTCCCCTCCCTTCCTCCCTCATTATACATGCAAGGCACAAAACTTTCGAAAAAAATAATAAAATATGGATTATTTTTGACTCACTCGCAACTATTTTGATACCTAAGAGTGAGGTGTTTTTTTTTTTTTTTTTTCTTAGTCTCAGCGGGGTTTTTTTCTTCCTATTTTCTTTATGTTAAGGTATTTATTTGCCTTTCCTTCGTTCCTCCTTACTCTCCCTCTAGTTTTCTTTCCTTCCTTTTTTCCTTCCTTCTTTCCTCCTCTTACGTCCCCCCCCCACACTGTCCTCCCCGGATGGAATGAGGGCAAGAGGGACATATGGCCGGTGTTTCCCTCTCAAGAACCAGGACGGAAACGGCAATTTTCGCGCAACCCAAAAGAAATAAGAATGGCTTTATAAAATGATGTTATTTTAGGAATTATTCTTGACATTTTAGAAATATTATATTATATGTAGACTAACTTTATGATCTCCTTTGTTGCTTTGTCTTCCTCTTCCTCTTCCTCCTCCTCCTCCTCTTCCTTTTCCTCTTATTTGTGGTAATGTTAACTGTGGTATTACGTGAAGACTTGTGGCTTTATCTCCTCTTCCTTCTCCTTCTCCTCCTCCTCCTCCTCCTCCTCCTCCTCCTCCTCCTCCTCCTCCTCCTCCTCCTCCAAGCCAAGCAGCGGTAATAAGTCATGCATTCAGACCACTCCATTGGCAGCTGTGAGGAACCATTAAGTCTCCCCTCGAACCAGTCACGCCCTAGAACCATTTTCTCCCGAACCGAGACAAAAAGATTAACCTGAATAGCCTCCAGGTAATTTGAGAGAGAGAAATGAAGGGTTTGAAGAGAATGAACAGTCGTGGTAAGAGCAGGTGGTGAACTTGTATACAGCAGGTTATAGTGAACGTGACAGTGGTAATTGTTAGTGCTTAGTGTCACACCGCCGCCCGCCAGGATAGATGTCGCGTCCGTCGACCACAAAATTTACGCGGGAGATTTCAACGTCAGAATAAGAAGTGAACTCTTTTTTTTTTTTTTTTTTTTTTTTTTTCCTGGCTTAGAAAAAATATCTCATTATGATTATGAGTGTACAAGTTGGTCATGAGTAGCTGTGTCTCATGATTGGCTTACACAAACAGGATAATGAGTCAATACATGAGAGAGAAGTAGATGAATAAACAAATAAATAACGATTGAATATTTACATTATTGTGTATGTAAACCCTTTTTTTATTAATTTTATTTTTTATTTTTACTAATGAGTTTTTTCTTCTTTGACAGGTAAGAGACGATGCAGTGGCCAGAGTATACAGTAAGTGTGTCATATACCTGTATAATACACGTAGATGTAGTGATGTACCATACCAATCATGTACTTTATCTGGTATGACTCTCTCTCTCTCTCTTTTTTTTTCTCCCTCTCTTTTTTTCTCTAATAATACAATAAGCAATAAGAAATTCCTACAGACCACATATTATTCTTATGAGACCAGTTTGTTTGTGTGTGTATGTCTATGTGCGTGTGTTGGTTAGAGGGGTGGGGGGGTGGGGGGGGGAGAGAGAGGGTATCCTGTATACGTACATGCACGGAAGCGACCCCAAAGTCAGGAGTTAAATAATTATCACAAACAACACAAGCATGTTTATTTTACTTCCTATATAACCTGTTTATCCCACTAATTGTATATAATGTATGAAGGAAAACAGGTTCTAGCTAATACGTGACTTCATACCAGTACCCTTACCTACTCTTCCTACTCCTCCTCCTACTCCTCCTACTCCTCCTCCTCTTGTCTACTCACACCTGCGCCTTCAAGACCAAAGTTATCAGTAGTTACTCCGATAATCACCTTACTCTTGCATGGTCAGTAGAGAAAGTGAGGAAAAAACTGGACCCATTTTTTCTCTCCCCCACGCGTCCTTTAGCATGAGATTAGCGACGTCTGCCCAGAATGAGGAGTAATGACACCTCGTTAGGGAAAATAACCTCTAATTGGGGTCGTAACAAGCGCAGTGTTTCCTGAGGCGATGGCTATTTGCACACATTCGCATGCATTAGTAATTGTAGTTAAAGTAGTTTATGTATGTATATGTTTAAAGAAAGAAAGAGAGAGAGAGAGAGAGAGAGAGAGAGAGAGAGAGAGAGAGAGAGAGAGAGAGAGAGAGAGAGAGAGAGAGAGAGAGAGATATCTAGTTGGTAAGATGCATTGCCTAGTGAGTCAGTGGGTGTAGGTCGTATCTCTTCTCAAGGCTAGTATTAGTGGTGGTTGTGGTGGTGGTGGTGGTGGTGGTGGTGGTGGTAAAGTGTGGCAAGAGAAAAAAAGAAGGGTGATGATGGAGATGCTAACAAGGAAGAGGAGGAGGAGGAGGAGGAGGAGGAAGTAATGATGAATATGATAGCAAGGAGGAAGAAGTAATAGAGAAGGTTATGGTCAAGTTAACAATAAAAATGATGATGATGATGATGATGATGATGATGATGATGATGATGGAAGGTAATTGGGGTAATAAGACAAGTAATAAAGCGTTCCTGTTGTTGTGGAAATTTAAATGTTCGTACAAAGACGCAGGTGTAACTAAAATACAAACAAAAAAAGTGACTCCCACAACGAATACCCTGCAGCGGATGGTACTCCTCCTCCTCCTCCTCCTCCTCCTCCTCCTCCTCCTCCTCCTCCTCCTCCTCCTCTTCCTCCTCTTCCTTCTCCACTTTTTTTCCTTCCTTCCTTCCTTCCTCTCTCTTATCTTTTTATTTTTGGTATATAATGTTACGCTGTCGACTGTTATTTTATTATTTTTTTATTTATACACTCCTTCTTCCTTTTCTAAACTCTGTCTGCTTCTGGTGTCCTAATTCACTCTGGTTTCCCGCCTCGATAATCCTTTAGGACCTCAATCAACCCTTTGCCCTTCACCACCTGTCACTCATAGCCACTCATTGATAACTTACACATAGCTTTTTAACTAAGTAAATCATCACACGTATTACACATTAAAAGTTCCTCACAGTATACAAAGAAAGGGATGGATTGACAGCTGGCTTTCTAAAAATATTAACCAAAATATCTCGCATCACACAAACATAAAACTGAAAAAATTTGGATAAACTCAAATTCCACCTCAGTTTGGTTACCATGGATACACATCAGAGACAAACACAGTGTAGAGGAGAAGCAAGTCACCATAACATCACATATCTTCATCACCATTCTTCAAGCAGTAATGATGAGACGGTATTACCCCCTCTTAAACCCTTGACGTATGTGATAGGAGTGATAGGCACATACCTCACGCCACCACCACCCCAGAACGCCCCCAGAACATTCCTCGTATTATATTACCTACTTACAGTCTTGAGGCGGTCTGTGCTATTACCTCCTTGCAGTAGATCACCGCTAAAGGCTGGCAAACCAACCCGCCAGATGTCCGATGAGCACTTGCATCCTGTGTATATATACGAGAATGTATCGTTGATTTTTAAGTGTATATAAAGACTTTTTAGCTTTTTCGTCTTTTTTGAGGTGGAAGAAAGGTATGAGGAGTCTGGAATGTATGAGAGGTGGCGTCCGTGAGGCAGGATGTGTAGGGTGAGATGGACAAAGACCCTCCACAGACAAGCCACAACCAAGACTTCCTGTACAGTTGTGGGTGGGAGGCTGCGTGGGGCTTCTCCTCCTCTCACGTACCCACACAGACAGCCTCAGAAGGGGTGAACACGCACTTGAAGGAAGATTTATATAGGTGCTGCGAGAAAAATAAAATGGAGGAATTGATTGAAGGACATTTAATTAAGCTGTGAACAGAGAATAAACGAATTTAAAAGAGAAAAAATTTAGTAGAATATAATAGATTAAAAAAAAGTTCTCTGTTTGAATAAAAGGAAAAAAAAGTGGTAGGTGTTTATAAAGATGAAATAAATAAAGAGAGAGAGAGAGAGAGAGAGAGAGAGAGAGAGAGAGAGAGATGGGAGAGGAAGAAGAAGAACAGGTGGAGGAAAGGAAAGAGGATGTAAGGAGTTACAGAGGAGGATGTAGAGGAGGCCCCACCCTATGTCTTAACGAACTGAGGAGGAGGAGGAGGAGAAACTGTACACAAAGGGAATGAAAGAATAAACAAAAAGAAAATACCGATAACACAATATATACTGACCGAGAGAGAGAGAGAGAGAGAGAGAGAGAGAGAGAGAGAGAGAGAGAGAGAGAGAGAGAGAGAGAAAGAGAAAGAGAGAGAGATGAACCGGATGTACTACCTGGAGAGGTGATGATGAGGCAGGAGGAAGGAAGGGAAGGAAGGAGAGAGGGAGGAAAGGAAAGGAGAGGAGGAGCTAAGATAACGACTAGACATAACAGAAAAAAACTGGCCGTGAGGGGAAGGAAGGAAGGATGGGAAGGAGTCACTATCAAAATCCTTCATTATCATCATCATCAGCAGCATAATAATAATAATAATTATAATAATAATAACGCTAATATTAAGATTTTGGTATTCGATTACGAAATATTACCGTTAATTCTATATGTTGTTGTCTTTTCTGAAATATTCTCGATACGTCTCATTGTATTACGAAAGAAAATCAAAAAATTTAATCAATCACGTCAGTTTTTTTTTTTTTTTTTTTTTTTTTTTTTTTTTTTTTTTTCGGTTATTTTTTTCCCACGCGGCTGTTTCTCCGTCCGTCCGTCCGTCCATCCGTCCACCCGTCCGTCCAAGGCTGTGATGCGTCCTTACCGTGACACACTGACACACATCCTTACACACACACACTCCTGAGAGATAGATTCCTTAGCTCGTGTACAATGACTCTCTTCCCGCTGACTCCTATTTAACCCACGACGAGGAGAGAAGAGAGGAGAGACCTTTTGTACAGACTGAATGAGGAGGTTTTACTGACAGACTCCACCATCAAGGTCACGCTTATTACTATTACCAGGTGACCAGCCCCTTACCCCCTTCCCCCCCCAACCCAGGCACGCCGAGGCACCAGGTAAAACAACACCAAAGGATGCTCTCCACCCATCAATTATCAATTATTTGCATGGAAATTAGTGCAATTACCCAGCCCACCTCCGTTCGAAGTATGGGCCGCCGCTGCCCCCTTGATTATGTACCCGGTGAATGGTTTTTAATTGTGGTGTAATTTTTGCGGGTGAATTATGGAGTTTCCGTGTGGCGGGAGGATTTATGGGGAGGGATGAGGAGGCCGCGTCCATTGTTGCAAGTGAACCCAACACACTGCTGCTGCTGCCTCCTGCCTGCCTGCCTGTATGTATGTATGTACCGTAGCTGTTGGCGAAGCTTGTGTAGGTTGCTGACCATAACAATATATTATTATTGTGGCTGGAAATTAATATTCCCGCGCAGCTACATCCAGGAGGGAAGGTTAGGCTGGGTGTATGTATGATGAAGTGGAGTGAGTGTTTAGTGAGGTGAAGCATCGCTGGTGTTCTTTGAGCGAGAGTGAGAGAGAGAGAGAGAGGGATGTGTGATGGACGTGAATACCTTCGATAAAAAGATAGCTATGAGAGGGCGGGTAAGCGAAGGGGGACACAACGGACTGGACCGGAAGCTGGGAATGATGAAGGGCAAACAGATGGACGTGTAAGTCGGCATTAATACAGGGAAGGCAAGCAATCAAGCAGACTAGCCAACAATGTAAACGTCGGAAGCCTAAGAGTGGACCGTCAGCCTTGTCCTGCGTTTGGCTGTCCACTCCGCCGCCGCTGACAGAATCGGGTTAAAAGGAAGATTGGTGAGACTGTCCCAAGAGCAGCCCGGGAGCGGATGTCCGGCTGGAGGGGAGGAAAACTGGGGTGAGGAGGGGAAAAGGAAGGAGGAGAGGGAGGAAAAAAGAGGACGTGGGGTTGGGATGTATGAAGGAGGATAGACAGGAAAAAGTAAGGTATGTCCCAGGTAAAAAAAAAAGACGATAAAGTAGGGAATATAAAGAAGAGTTGACCATTAGAAGTACTTTGCGTTATTACATCAGGTTAGGGAAGGATTGAGTACTTGGTAAGGTGAGGGGAACTAGGCACCGAGAGATGAGGTGAGAGAGGAGTAAGGGGGCTGAGTAGATACTTGAGGCTAAGAAGATGCAAGACTTGGACGCTAGGAGGAGGCAGTGTAAAATTAGATACATTCAACCATATGGATAATTAAAAGTAAAGGAAAAACGGATATGGAAGATCACTAAAAGAATGTTATAGTACAGTATGTTGAGAATGAGTACTGTTCCGTTTCCAGGGCCACAAAGGCTTCACGGCACGGCGCCCTCACATGATACGAACTCATCACAAGGGCGTGGCGGAGGCGAGGCGTCCTGGCTTATATTTCACTATAACACAGATTAATGACATAGAGGATGGCTGCTGTTACTGCGTTATTTATGTACTTACTGAAGCGATCCATCAAGTGGTTCCTCGCTTAGTATGGCTAAAAATCTTGAAAACAGTTTTATATATACATATCAAGATTTTTTTTTATATAAGTTTAACATATCTGGACACTCCTAAGAGATATTCCTAAAATACCAGACGTTTGATTTTTCTAATATTATTACCGATTTAGTGAGATTCAGAGCCAAGGGAGAGAGAAAAAAACAAAGGGATACTGATTAGGAGAGATTTAGATACCACCCCCTCCACTGTCTACTCTCACTTTAGTTTAGTCTTACATCCACACTTCCCTTCCCACAATCTACACATCTCGCCTCCTTGACAAACATTCCTTCGGGCAGATAACAACCCGACAGCCAGCTACAGCCGCCATATTAACTACCAATTTAACAAGCAATTTAGCTACCAAACTGCCTTCCACCACACAATGACCAGGAACTCACAATTACCAGGTAGCGGACCCACAAATCTCTCCCCCACCCTCTCACGGCCTCCTTAGGTCTATCCTCTTCCTCCTCCTCTCCCTCCTCTTCGTCCTCCCACACCCTTGCCTCTCCCTCAAGTCCATTATTACATCTTTCCTTTCTCATTCATCCCGTGTTTCCCTCCCTTCGAGAAACAAAAAATCCACCTTGTTTCCTTTTGTTTTCGTTTTCCTTTAAAGTCTCGATGGTTTTGTTTCCCTGACCTTAATTCTTGCCATCCTGGGTTCCATCAATGATATTATCTCCTCTTCCTCCTCCTCTTCCTCCTCCTCCTCCTCCTCCTCTTCGTCTCTCCTTTCACTTTTCTCCTCGCTACCTGCCTTCCCTCCCCACCAAGCCTGCCACACTGTCACGCCCACCACCCACTCGACAGACGGAGACACGCAGCTACTGGCGACACACCTCCCGCCCAACGCACCGTGCTGCCCATTATCAGTGACCAGAAAGCAGTGAAGGCGGAGGTGATGAAGGCCAACTGAACTGATGCGGGTTATAAATGTGACTTTTCAGTGACTTATCGTTATATATATGCCGGGTTTTTTTCATCGGTTATGTGTTAGGTTAGGTTAGGTTGGGTGTTGTATCCTTTGCGTTGTCTTAGAGTGGTTAGTATCGTTTTAAAGTGTGTTATGATGGGGATGAGACAAGATTTAAGAGATACAAGAACATTGACTCCACCACCACCACCACCACCGCCACCAGGAATTAGGATGGAAGAGAAATTTTCCTCCCGTCTCGTCCTCCTCAGGTTGTCTCGTCCCGTTGCGCATTTTGTTCCCCCCCGTAGCCTGGATTAGCGGGCGGCGGTCGTGTAGTGGCGGACAAGAGTAAAATTGGAAGGCATTTGTAAGTCACTGTTTTGCATACGACATCACACGGACACAACTTTTTCCATGTTTTTCATCTCACTTATTAGGTTACTTATTAGCTTCTGACACCGGCCTCATCCCTCTCTGACGATAATGAGGTGTTTCAGAATCTCTCTCTTACACACACACACACACACACACACACACACACACACACACACACACACACACACACACACGCACACACACGCACACACACTCTCTCTCTCTCTCCTCTTCCTCCCCCAATGCTTCATCTCCTGTCCTTCCCCTTATTATTATTATTATTATTATTATCATTATTATTATTATCATCATCCCTCCTCCTCCTCCTCCTCCTCCTCCTCCTCCTCTAGTTCAGTACCTGGCCGCCACCTGCGCCCTGGTACCTCAAATAGTGTTGTGACTATTAATTAAGTTGTTGATATTACCGTGGCTATTGGCCTTGCTCCTAATGCTGCTCCGTGCTGAGTGTGGCCGCGGCTCTCCTCCTCCTCCTCCTCCTCCTCCTCCTCCTCCTCCTCCTCCTCCTCCTTCTCCTCCTCCTCCTCCTCCTCTACCTCCTCCTCCTGCTAATGCCGAGGACTTGTAGCAGTTGTAGCGTTGGTTGTATGTATTGCTCAGTCGACCTTGAGGATGTTAATTACACTTCAACATTACCCTTGAACTTACCTTTTCTGCCCTTGCATCCTTTATATTTACCTGGTTTTCACTCCATCTCCTTTTGGGTTCACATGATCTAATTACTGTTTTCTGAGCTGTCGATGAGGAGGAGGTAGAGGCGGTAGAGGAGGTAGAGGAGGAGGAGGCTGTGCGATCAAAGGAGGCGAGCAGCAATAACATAATAACCGCGTGTCCACCTGTAAACCGTTTAGCTGAGTGGTGGGTGGTAGTTAGCGTCACACCGCTGGTTATTACGGGCCACACCGCTCTCACGCTGTCAATACATTTCAATTACTGCTCGTACAGGAGGAGGACGAGGAGGAGGAGAAGGCCAAGTCCTCGTCCTCCTCCCTGCTGGGGACGACGAGGACCAAGACGAGGATGAGCTGAGAAAGAAAATTAAAGTGAAATGTAATGTATGATAATAAGAGAGAGATGTAAAGAGAATTTCCAACCCAATTGAGTTCATAGTCCGTTTTTTGTTCAGTTTCCAAGGTAACTAAGAGAGAATTTCCAATAGAAAACAACACATACCACCTTCTATTTAGTCTCCAAGGTTGAGGTGAGGAACGCTATAAGAGAGAGAATTTCCAACCCACAAACAGCATACATTCCATTTTCTATAAACCTCGAGGTAGGGGAGAAACTAAGCAAGAATCAATGCAACCCTCAAGTTATCTATTCCCAGGAAGTTTCTCAAAGGAAGACAAGCAAGGCAAGGCAAGGCAAGGCAAGGCAAGGCATGGTACATACATACACAGACAGACCCACACACAGGCTATTGGTTTGCAGTCGACAGGGTATCACGGCAAATTCTGTTCCATTAGTGTAAACCTGATGTTGGGTTGGTAAAGGCGAGGTGAGGGGAAGTAAGGGAGGAAGAGGAGGAGGAGGAGGAGGTTAGTGATGAGTTAGGGAGATAGGGAAGAGGTAGAATCGAGTACAGAACAGGGAATGGTTAGTTAGTTAGTGGTTGTAAGGTAAATAGAATAGTGTAGAGACGTGTTTATAAGAAGAAAAGGAGAGAGAGAGAGAGAGAGAAAGGGAGAGAGGAGGTAAGCAGCTTGTGTTGGTGGTCACTCCGGTTGATGGTCACTCCTCCCTCACTCCTGACGCCACACTCTGAGATTACGACAGGGAGGAGGAGGAGGAGGAGGAGGAAGAGGGAAGGGAAGGGAAGCCAGGGATTCAGTGTAAGGTGTAATCATGATGCAAGTATAATCGTTAAACTACACTGAGAGAGAGAGAGAGAGAGAGAGAGAGAGAGAGAGAGAGAGAGAGAGAGAGATTCCTAGTGATTCTGATTTGTTAACATGAAACAGATAAAAAGAAAAAAAAGATCGAAGGTTTTATTTAAGTAAGGTTGAAAAAGAATATTTACTCAACTTTTTTTCTCTCGGTATTTAAAAGTATTTGTGTCAGAAGTTAAGTTAGAGTTAACATCTATTGTACGTGTGTGTGTGTGTGAGAGAAAGTGAGTTAGAGAGAGAGAGAGAAAGTGTGAAATAGAGAGAGAAAGAGAGACAAAAAAAATGAGATAGCACACATGTTACCCGAGCTCCATTACCCAATTTCTCGTCACTTTCCAATTTGTGAAACGTAATCGAAATGCCAATGAATGTAAAAAAAAATAAAAAATAAAAAAATAAAAAAAGACGAACAAAATAAAAAAATATATATATATAAAAGGAAAAAAAAATTCAGAGGAAATGTTAGCGTCGACTCGGTCCACAAACGATCTAAGTGTCTCGTTACACCAATCACCCAATTACTGCAATTATTTGATTATTCGAATTAATCCCGAGGTCGTCCTAATTAACCTGTAATTGAATATGTTTCTCTCTTTCTGTCGGCCGGTGACACAGACGCTGCTGGTGGTGGTGGTGGTGGTGGTGGTGGTGATAATAGTGGTAGGGGTGGTAGTGGTTCTCTTCCTTGCCTCCTCCTCCTCCTCCTCCTCCTCTTCTTCCTCCTCCTCCTCCTCCTCCTCCTCCTCCTCCTCCTCCTCCTCCTCCTCCTCCTCCTCCTCCTCCTCCTCCTCCTCCACCTCCTCTTCCTCCTCTTCTTCCCTCAATTAACTTTCATTACCACTGTAGCATTCATCTCATCCTCTATACATTCATCCACAACAAGAATTTTTCCTTCTATATAAACATTACTTCCTCCTTACCTTCCCTTCTTCGTCTCTTCGTCACAGCACCCTCAGGACACCTTCATAAGAGCCTCCATCTCCCTCCAGCATCACCATCACCCTCACCCTCATTAACCACGTCATCTGCATCGTTTATGTAAATCATCCCCTTCTGAGGCTGACGGCTGTTCGCTTAACTGACGGCTACAATCACCCAATTTCTGATGTCTTAAGTGCTATGTAACTAGGACCCACAGAGGAGGAGGAATTTTTGGGATAAAGAGGAGGGGGAGGAGGAGTTGAAGGGAGGAATTAGGATGTGGAGTGATTAACGGAGACGCGAGGGAGAGTTCCTTAGTGGCTGGAAGGACTTAGTGAGGCTGTTGGAGGTCTTGGAAGCAATGTCTCACAAGGGAAGTAATTTGAGTCCAGGAGAAGTTGGTGCGATGGACGGCAGGGTTGTGTGTGTGTGTGTGTGTGTGTGTGTGTGTGTGTGTGTGTGTGTGTGTGTGTGTGTGTGTGTGTAATGGGCGGAAGTAGTACGTACGTTTGTAGAGCCTCAAGTTGCTTCAAGTTGGAATAGGACGTGAAGGAAAGTTGTTAAGTTGACAGACAAACAGACAGACAGACACACGCCAAGAGGAGGAGGAGGAGGAGGAGGAGGCGCCCTTTGGCCATCCCGTTCGCTACCCTTGAGTCGCGTCCACTCCATACTTTCCCTCTTGATAGGCTGGGACGGACGTAATCGGGGATATTTCACGGTTCCTTTGAGATTTCCCAACGCAGTCTTTTGTACGCGTGACCCACTTCCCTCTGCTGTTACCTGGATCACTAAACTGGCAAGATTAAGCGAATATCTGATTGGTTACCTGACTACCTGGACGCCTGCCTTGCCTGCCTGCCTGCCTGCCTGTCTGTCTGTCTGTCTGTCTGTCTGTCTGTCTGTCTGTCTGCCTAAGGGTTGGCTTCTCTGACGACATAGTTCTTCCCTTCCTTTCTGCCTGGCTCTCCGTCACTCGCTTTCCTTCTCTTTGTATTCAGTTTTCAGCGTCTTCGTCTCTTACGTCATGCTCTCAGTGGTGTGTCTCTCTCTAAACAGATTATACTTTCACCATGCATCGCCTTCCCCCGCTGACCTACGTTTAAGGGACCCACAAGGACGTAATGTTATACCTGCCACCTTTCACTCTGGTTTGTGTTCCTCTGCACTTCCCTTCCCACCGTTCCTGTGCTCCTCCCTTCCTTCCTGACCCTTCCTCCACCTCCACCTCCACCTAGGGTCTGACTCGACTTGTCTTCACTGTCGTCCGGCTGCTCAGTGGACGTCGCACTGTCTTGTGGAGTAATTGATTAATTGTCCACATTGCAGAGTGACTACATAGCTGGTTAACTGCATTGTTACTTGATTACCTGCTCGCTGATTGGCTTCCTCTTCGCTAGATTGTTGAATTTCTTGTTGGACCAATCGCCTCCCCGCCTGTCAGGTCTCGATCAATGGTCCACCTTCTTGAACAGGTGTGAGATGGTCCACTTATAGCCCCAACCACGTCTATCCTTCTGTATGGGAAGTGATGATGTGAATATTGAGGTGTTAATCAAGTTTTTTATCTCTATAGAAAAGGTTTTTATATATGCAATAAGGATATTATATGTAATCACCTCTTTTTTCATGTATACTATGTCACGTTTCGATAGTTATTCCCATGTGTGTGTTTGGGGGGGAAGAGGGGGGGTGGCTGTGAGCGTGCGTGTGTGATTTACATACCAAGATGTGTGTGTGCGTCAGGTGTGTTGTTGGTGCACATGTTTCGTCAATGCAGCTGTTCAACCCCTCAGGAGGTGAAAGGTTCAAGGGATGTTTGTATAGAGTACTGTCTAATGTAGTGATGATGTTGGTTACTGTATCATGTGTATGTGTATGAGTGTATGTGAATAGAGAGAGAGAGAGAGACGTACATATACTAACCTTACTAAATCACGCACACGTATACACAGAGAAAAAATTTATATAACTCAATACATACATCAAATCATGGAAGGGATGAGGTAGAAACACCACCACCACCACCACCACAATACTGAAAGAAGAGAGTGAAGTAAGGAATGAACAAGTTGTATTAGCAAGACAGGAAGGAAGAAAGAAAAGCAAATTATTCACCAATGTGGACACAATCAAATATTCAACTTCTCGTAGGCAAAAAAAAAAAAAAAGGAGAGAAAGAGAGAAAAAAAAATGATTGAAGAAAGCAGCGAATTCCTTCATGACACAAAGGCATCCATGATAATTAAACTAGTATGTCTATTCTGCGGAGGAGGAAAAATAAGAAAGGAAAGGAAAGGAAAGAAAAGAAGCGAGAACAGAGGAAAGTAAGATAAATAAATTAAAAGCTCCCAGTTTGAAGTTATTGCGTTGAACTTTTTATTTCCCTAAAGCTTAGAAGACGAGAGAGAGAGAGAGAGAGAGAGAGAGAGAGAGAGAGAGAGAGAGAGAGAGAGAGAGAGAGAGAGAGAGAGAGAGAGAGAATAAAAAAAAAGTTTATCAGACTTCTTTCTCAGCTTTCATTCATTCTTACTTCATCTCATATTTTCTATTCAAACAACAAACTACTGCTATTTTTCCGCGTGTCCATGGTGTGTGTGTGTGTGTGTGCGTGTGTGTGTGTGTGTGTGTGTGTCATGCTCCTCGCTCTCCGCGGCACCTGCTTGTGGCTGTTTGCTTTCCATGTAAAAATAATGTTAAATTCTTGCTAGCGTGTGATTGTTCACCCTCGCTCCTGTTGACTCTGGCGGGCGGCAAGTAGCTGCCTCCTCCTCTTCCTCCTCCTCTTCTTCTTCCTCCTTCTCCTCCTCCTCCTTCTTCTTCTTCTCCTCCTTTATCTACTCTCTTGACTTCCTTCTTCTTCGTCTTCCTCTCTTCCAGCTACTACTACTACTACTACTACTAATAATAATAATAATAATAATAATAATAATAATAATAATACTGTCTAGATCCACTAAATACATAACTCACTGTACACCGATTACTCTATCATTAGACTGACAGTATCAAACCATTTCCCTTATTAGTCTTCCTTCCTTCCTTCCTTCCTTCCTTCCTTCCTTCCTTCCTTCCTTCCTTCCTTCCTTCCTTCCTTCCTTCACTGCTGGAATGAGAAAGGCGAGGGAAAAGCAGGTAGATGCATTATACTTTCTGATTTCTACATCTTGAGGCATTCTTTTACAAATCTAATGGAGGAAAGTGATGCTCGGTAAGGTTTGTTTGTCCTTGTTTTGTTGTGCTCGAGATGGTAATGGTGGTGGTGGTGGTGGTGGTGGTGGTGCGGATGAGGTCGTGTGTCATCATACTTGGTGTTGACATAAGCTGGAATGTTTCTGTCGTGTTGTTCAGAGTGTAAGTTCGTGTGTGTTTGTGTGTGTGTGTGTGTGTGTGTCTGTGTGTGTGTTTGTTATCAATTACACATTCATCTTAATGGGTTCTGGAAGGTGCAATGCTGGAGGAATCATACGTTGCAAGACAAAGCAAGTCGAACAATAAAAAGAAAGAATATAAGTTAGTGTGTGAGATAAAATTGCGAGACAAGAACAAGTGTACCATTAGACTTACCTTGCATGTT
The DNA here is from genome assembly GCA_036785275.1 of Cancer borealis. Taxonomy (NCBI): domain Eukaryota; kingdom Metazoa; phylum Arthropoda; class Malacostraca; order Decapoda; family Cancridae; genus Cancer; species Cancer borealis. Next base: position 31,654 of record JAXIVD010000489.1, read on the forward strand.
GTGTGCAAATATGTATACTTTTTTTTTTTTTTTTTTTTTTTTTTTTTTTTTTTTTTATCGCAATGCAATGTTCGAGACAAAAGATTATCTATATATAATTCGTATACAAACTTACCTTTTTTTCTCTCTCTCTCCTTTCCTGTCTTCTTCTATATTGTGCATGACATGAGGTTGACAGAAGGAGTTGATTTGTAACTATAAAGAAAAAGAACAAAATATATATAAAATAAAAACATTCTCTTGCTTGGTTTGACGCCGCGAGAAAATAAATCATCGCTCTGAGAGAATAAAAACAACACAAGAAAATGAATAGACGAAGTACTACACATTCCTTTGTTTTGCTGGCACTGAAGACGCAAAATTATGTGTCATTGAATAAATATTGACGTTAAGAATTGATTGGTTGTAATGAGGACCAATCAGAAGCTGCCTTATGACCTTGGCAACAACACTATCATCATCATCATCATCATCATCATCATCATCATCTGTCTATACTAATCTAACTATTTTTTATACTGTGCTTAGCTTTAGGTATTGAAACACATTCGAATGTATCTTTTTCTTTTAATTAATATCACATCGAGTTATAGACATTTTATATATTTTCTGATATTTCTTTAATGATACTTAGCATTCAAATTTATTCGATTTTTTTTCATGTATTCTAAATTTACTGAATTTTTTTTTGGTTGTGTTTTTCTACCTTTTGAAAATCCAAACTTACTTCTTTACATTACATTACATTTCAAAAGGTAGTTAGTGCTTGGCTGCCAAACCTTTAATCTATTCACCCACCCACACACACACACACACACTTATTGGCATCACACCTGAGCCAACACACCTGAGCTTCACCTTTACCGATGAACAGAGATGAACACATTAAGGTGAGCCTCGTTATCGCCTCGACTCTTTAGGGTGACTCCAGGTGTGTTCCTTCAAGGCCACCTCCAAGTGTCACACAAACTGAAAAAAAATATGTGAAAAATGTATCACTGATTACATTTTTACGTGTGTTGCAGCTGTGAGAGAGAGAGAGAGAGAGAGAGAGAGAGAGAGAGAGAGAGAGAGAGAGAGAGAGAGAGAGAGAGAGAGAGAGAGAGAGAAAGAAAGAGAGTCATAGATCAAGTCTCACATGTGTTTCGTAATGTCTTCAGTGTCTGGCCTTGAGGGTGTAAAATTAGGCTTACAGAATCACTACATCACTGTACCTACACTTTTTTGTTTGTTTACCTTAAGTGTTGTCCTTCCTTGAGGCTGAAGGCGATGCGATGATCCCTTCACACTTGTCACACTTTCCATTATTGTTCACACTGTCTCTTTTTACTCCTGTCTACTTGTTATGTTCACCTGTTCAGCTGTTATTCGCCTCCTGTTCCCAGCTGTGTGAGAGAGGAATGGTACCCTGCGGAGCCACTCTCTCTCTCTCTCTTATCTCCTTACTCATGCTCATCAATGTATAGCCTTTTTTCTCTCTCTATTGTTTCACTCTCCCTCTTTACCTCCCCTCCCTCCTTTTTCTCCCTCCCTCCTTCTCTTCCTTCCCTTCTTTGCATTTATATTCTCCCTCTCATGTCTTCTCTCTTCTTGGATTGTGTTTACTTTCTCTCTATGTAGTGTTAGTTATGTTATGTATATATGTATTTTTTTCTGTTTTTTATGTGGATGTGTGTGTGCGTGTGTATGTTGCTGTCTATTCCATCTGTTATCAGTTTGGCGATAACAAGCTCTGTCTAGCCTCTCCTCCCTCTTAGGTTTATGTCACCACCAACCACAGAGGTTCCACTGGTGCAATCCTCTCCCTCCCCTTCCCTCCATTCCTCCCTCCATCCCTTACCCGATCCTCAAAACCAAAACAAAGGGTAGTAGTTTCATACCGTTCCCTTAATCCCTCGCCTCCCTTTACTTCATCCATTTTTCTTTACTTCACTTCTACCACGTATAACCAGCCTCTAAACCAACACAGGAAATTAATTAAATCAATCTTAACCCTTAGTAATTACTGACGACAACATTTGAGGGTCGTAGTTGTACTTATTGACACCAGGTTCGTGATATAGACTCCATGTAACTTGAAATCCACACGTTGGTTTGGTAAGGATGCATGGTTTAGTGTCATCCTGAGTACAATAAAACACAGGGGCGTGTATATCATGGTTAGTTTATACGTGGCTAGTGTAGTTCCAGTGCTCGTGGCTGGCACAGTCTGTCAGTCAGTCAGTCCTCTTGACCTGCTGTGCTTTCCTCAAGAGAGTAAAAGTGTGTGTGATGAAAATATTCTTAAAACAACAAAGGTACGGAGATGTAGTTTTTGTGGAATTATTTTATATGGATGTAGGTGTTACTCTTCGCTATTCTGTGACATAGATGGATTAAGAAGTTAGTTTTAAGGGAGTGTTAGAGTGTATATGTTAACGTAAGTCCTAGTAAAGCGTGGACAGTGTACTTCCCTGCCTGGCGTCACCTACCTGTATACCGTGACCAGAACACTAGGTAGGACAGGAAGTAGTGGGGCGGCAGGTAGGCAGACATCAGCTACGGTAACATAACACCATCACCATTACGTAGTAGAACTGTTGCTGTCTGTTCTTCCTTAGTGCTCCATTGTACGTACATTGTTTGTTTACTTACTATTTTGTTGCATTATAATAAAACGGGACTGGTCTATTAAGCTGCATTAGAACAATAGAAGGGAAAGAAAATGTGATGTGATGGTGGAGTTATACGTGAAGTGAGTCATGAAAGTGTGTCATCATTGTGAGGAGGAGGAGGAGGAGGAGGAAGAGGGAGGGTGGGTGGGTGCTATGTTATGCCATGCCATGCTAGGTTACTCCACTCCACTCCACCACCACCACCACCACCAACAACAACAACAACAACACATGTCAACACGCAGGAACAAAAAGGTGACTGAACCTTACCTGGCACTCCCCCTCCTCCCCCTTCCCCCTAGCCTCTATTGCCCCCTTTCCCCTCTATCCTTAAGCCCTCTTGCCCCCTCCCTCCCTCTTGGTCTACCGCATCCTATTGTTTTTGCCGCCACACTTGCAACTTCGCCACACACCTGCGATATGATTTATTTTCTTGTACGAAAGGTGTTGCTATTGGCGCATCTTCTTTACCTTGCCGTAGACACAAAGGTGATATTTTCTCCCTCTTCTGTTTTGTTGTGTCAGTTTGTATGTTAGGTTAGATTTTCTTCAAGAGGTGAGTTTTTGGTCGTTGCAAGGGGGACAGAGGGGTTAGGGGGACGGTGGCTATCTTGCGTTCTCCTTCCCTACTTTCACCGTCAACTAACAACCGAAAAATAATATTACTTCATCGTGGTGGTTCGGCGGTGCTCGGGGCCACCTACCACCTGTGTGTGTGTGTGTGTGTGTGTGTGTGTGTGTGTGTGTGTGTGTGCGTGTGTGTGTTCCAACCCTAGAGAATGACGTCATATTACGATAAATAAAAGACTGTACAGGAGACGAACTTGTGTAACGTAAAATATACAGAACACCAGAGAACGTAAATATATAACGAGTTCAGTAATGTTATGTTATGGTAAATAGTGTCGTTTCATGGGACTTTCTGGCACTGCGTCGTTTCCTTGGGGTGCAGACGGCGTTCCACAATGAGGGAGTGCATCGTTTACCGGCCTTTGCATATCACAAAGACCATTACTTACGTCGCACACACATATTTCCGTCCTTCAGCGAGGCCTCGAGAACGGAGGGAGGGAAGGAGGGAGGGAGGGAGGGAAAGGAGAGTAGTGAAGCCTCTCTCTGTCGCTGCCACTCAGCCACGAAACTTCAGATAATGCGTTTACATGGCCAAGAAAATCGTCCCACTTACCTGTCGTATGATATGCAAGGCCGATGTCTATTATCCAATTTCCTCTTTGTTCCTCTCTCCCTTCCCCTCACCCTTCCCCTTCTTCCCCTCTTTCTCCTCTCTCCCACCCTCCGTTTCTCTTCTCCTGACTGACCCTCCTCCTCCTCCTCTTCCCTCCCTCCCACCAGCCGTTCGGTCAGTCAGTCAGTCAGCCAACCATTCTTAACCAGGACTTTCCCTCTCCTTCGTGACGTAACTAACGAATGGGCTGTTAGTGTTATTGTTGTTGTTGTTGTTGTTGTTGTGGTGGTGGTGGTGGTGGTGGCTTGGGTGAAAATAATGTTCTATCTTGTGAAATTTAATATAACACACATATAAACATACCTTTCCTCCTCCTTCTCATCTTCTTCCTCCTCCTCCTCCTCCTCCTCCTCCTCCTCCTCCTCCTCCTCCTCCTCCTCCTCCTCCTCCTCCTCCTCCTCCTCCTCCTTGAGACTCCGTTAGGCGAAAGTTTGCTGTTGGCGTAACTTGCTCAGGTCAACTCTGTAACAAGAAAGACGTTCTATTGATCTCCTGATTGCTTGGTTATAATAGAATGATTAGTGAGCAGCGAGGGAGGGAAGGAGAGAGGCAGGGAGGCAGGGAGGAAGGAGGGAGGGAAGGAAGGGAGGGAGGCAAGGAAGCATATATAGTTAATGTTTGCTATTCCTTGTTATGATAGACTGGAAAGGAGAGAGAAGGAAGGAAGGAGGGAAGGAAGGGTGAAGAAGGGAAAGAGGAGATGGAAGGGGATATGAATGAGAGAGAATTTCACTAATTTTTCTCTCACGGTAGATTTTAAGACTTTCACTTACATGCTCACTCGTGTTCTTCATGCCTCTCCTATTTACTTTCCTTCTTATCCTTATCTCTTTGATTCTATGTCGTTTATCATTTTATACATGTTATAATTTAGTGTATCTATCCTAGCTTCACATTCTTGCAATCATTCACACCTATCTTGTCTTATTCCATCCACTTTATTCTCTTTCTTTATTCATTTCCTCTTTCTCTCCCCTTCTTCTGCCTCTTAGTCACTATTTACTTGGTCATATTTCACGCCTGCCTCGCCTCAAGTGTTCATCAATGATCACAAATGACTTCATCGATCACCTCTAGGCGCTCTGTGTTGACTCTAGACCCTTGTGTTGTGCCAGTCACCTTAAAGACTTGAGTATGTTAGGTTTTGTGTTCTCTTCTTATGGTGTTGTTCAGGGTGTGTGTGTGTGTGTGTGTGTGTCTGTGTGTGTGTGTGTGTGTGTGCGTGTGCGTGTGCGTGTGTGTGTGTGTGTGTGTGTGTGTCTTCAAGGTATTATTAGTACAATTAACTCAACTTTTTTACGGTATAATCACCTTTTAATTACTAAGATGTGGTCTGTATAAGGTTTCTTAACACTATATGCAGTGTCCCATGTCTTACCTACACACACACACACACACACACACACACACACACACACACACACACACACACACACACACACACACACACACACACACACACACACATACACACATCCAAGAATCCATTTTTCACTAACACCTTTCTAAAAATTTCCAAAACTTACCATCGAATCCCACAAACGAGAACTCGATCCTATATCCTCACCCATAAATACTAAGATGAACCGATTCCAGCAGTCACCAAGCAGAGGGAATGATCGCTCCTCACCACCACCACCACCACAGTTGATACGTGATTAGGACGTGTATTGGTGTTGATGGTGGTGGTGGTAATGGTGGTAATGGTGGTGGTGGTGGTGATGACGACCAGAGGACAGTGTGTAAACATGTAATTTATTTCTTTATTGGTCCTGCCGTCAAGTGACTCATAATTATCCTTAGCCATTGAACGTTGCTGTATACGAGGAGGAGGAAGAGGGAGAGTGTTGCAGGGGGTTATTAAGGGGGGGAGGAGGAGGAGTTAGAGGGAGTGTGTGTGGGGGGGAAGGGAGAAGGGAAAGAAGAGAGTGTGTTAGGTTTGTGGGA